>APFE031185010.1:75349-106542 GCA_000404065.3 Pinus taeda | reverse complement strand
CCACTTGCTGATGGAAGGAACTTTATTGATGGCTTCGTCAACAACCTAAAATAATTGAAGAAGTTATCAAAGATCTGGGCACATAACAAGAGGGTATAGGAAGAACAACACCTAAGGGATATTGAATTAGAGATTGCAGATATGGAGGGCCTTTCATAACAAATGAACATAGGGACAAGCTCACTACATTAATATCTAAGAGGGGGAACATTCTTAAAGAAAGGGAGGAATCATGGAGATTGAGAAGCAAAGCAATATGGTTGAAGGAGGGATATGATAACACAAAATTCTTCCACAAATTTACAAATGGAAGAAAGGCAAGCAACATTATCTAGAAATTGACTAATGACAAGGATATTGAGGTGGATACCTTCCTATATCTAGCCTCACTCACCACCTCTCATTTTAAACAGGTCTATCAAGCTCCTCCCAATGCCACTCTTGCAGAGGTCATAAGAGTAGCACACCACTTTCCTCGATTCATTGATTAGGAGAATGTTATGGACCTGAATAGAGAAGTCACCTTTGGGGAACTAGAGGCTACCTTGAAATGGTTAAGAAGGACAAGAGTCTTGGCCCAGATGGCTTGATGGTGGAGTGTTATCTAGCCTTTTTTGAAATTCTTGGCAAATATTTACTCAAGGTCATCAAGGATTGTAGGATATCTAGGTGAATGCATGGGGCCATTAATTGCACCTTCATAGCCCTCATCCCCAAGTTAGACATCCCATGAATCTTCAATGGTTTTCAGCCCATATCCTTGTGCAACTGCATATACAAAATCATATAAAAAATCATTGCAAATCACCTCCATCCCATTCTCTCCACACACATCTTCTTAGAACAATTTGCCTTCCTACAATATCAACAGATACATGAAGCAATAGGAATGACCCAGGAAGTATTGCACTCAATATAGACAAAGAAGATGAAAGGTATGAATCTAAAAGCTAATCTATCTAACGCTTTTGATCGGGTAAGTTAGTTATATATCAGAATGCCCCTAACACATTTAGGATTTCTTGTGGGAGTCATAAATAGATTATGTGTTGTATCACAAATATATCATTTAGTGTTCTAATAAATCGAGCTGCTTCTCCCTTCTTTGACTCTGAAAGAGGTCTCAGGAAAGGATGTCCCTTATCCCCCCTACTCTTTTTACTCGTAATGGAAGGGCTCAACAGACTTATCAACGATATGCATCTCAAAGGTAAGCTTGTGGGAATAAGGATCATAGACAGATGCATGATAACACACCTCCTCTTTGCGAAGATGTGTTGATCTTCCTCAACGGGGGAATTGGAGATCTGACTACTATACAACACTCTATCAACCTATTCCAAACTGCAACTGGTATGGCTATAAATAACTCGAAATCCACTCTCACTCTATTTGATTGCTCCCCTCATGAGATTCACTTTTCTATAGAAAGGTTCCATTTAACCTTGTTACAGTTGGAAGAAGGTCTCAGGTACTTGAGATACAGGCTTGAAGCCGCTCAACTACAAAATAGCTGATTGGACATGCTTGATATCAAAGCTAGAAAGGATACTTAATATTTGGTATCATAAGTATCTTTCGAGGTCCAGAAGACTAGTGCTCATCAAAATTGTTCTTGAGGCCACTCTGGTGTACTAGATGTCTCTAGCTTGGATACCAAGAGGAATCCTAATAAGATTAAAAAATATTTGTTGCAGATTCCTTTGGAAAGGAAAACACAGGGAGGATATTTGCATGGGAAAAATGGGATTTGTTGTCCATCCCAAAAAATGGGGAGGTTAGGGTATTAAAAAATTGGGAGATTTCTCCTCAGCATTGACAGCCAATTTAGGATGGCATTTAATCATAGCTAACAGTCTTTGGACTAAAGTAGCCTTCACTAAATACATAGATCCAATAAGAGCAATGGATTGGCTAAGACATACAAGATGGAATAAAACAGGGATCTCAAATATTTGGAAAGAAGTACTAAATTCATTGTCACTAATCTGTGATGGGCTCACCTAGAGAATTCATGCTGACACATCTTTTCACATTGGCCTTGATCATTGGATTGGATGTGGGAATGCACATTTATTACCAAAAGGAATAAAACACCATCTCATCAAGTCTGGCATCACCCACATAAGCCACATTGCGGACATGGAGAGATCTACCTTCTTACATCAAGCTTGGAAATCTGCCCACAATCTACACATACCTCATCAATGACATCACCATTGGATAGATTACACAGTGGCTTTAACTGAATCTCATATTAGAATCTTGGAAGGGGAGGATGAGATTATATGGGCACTTGTAAAAAATGGCCGGTATTCTCCCAAAGAGGGATATGTACACCTCGCTAATAGACATAGACAAAAACATATTGATATATGGTGGAAAGGTACGTGGATGTTCAAAGCCCCCCCTAGAACAAGACTTCTCATGTGGTCAATTCTGAAACACAAAATCCCAACCGAAGATAACTTGATCAAGAGAGGACAACATGGGCCCTTCTGGTACTGCCTATGCAAAGATAGTATAGAAATGGTGGACCATATATTTGTTACCTACCCCATCACTATTGACCTCTGGAATACCACTCTCTCACACACCCCTACTTTGAACTCATAGATGGGTCAAGCTATCAGGGAGGTTTGGGCCAATGGTGGGCAACAACATCCCCGTCAAAAGCAAGGAACCTCCCCCTTCACTTTAGTTGGGAAATCAGGATTGCCTGAAATCGCCTTATCTTTTTAGATACCGCCCTCCACTGGCTGTCCATCTCAACCTGAATCTTGGCCAATTATAGTAATATACCTAATGATGAAGATAATACACCCCCTAGAAATATAATTCCTGAAACCATAGATCACACCCTGCCTTAGGCTTTTTTTGATGGATCAGCACAAGAAGCAGGATGTGGGGGAGGAGTTGTGCTTTACTAAACTGACTCCCATAACTACCGTATACAAATGGGACTTGGAGGAGAAACTAATAACTATGCAGAAGTCATGATAGCTAATAATTTCATTCACTTTGCTATTGAAAAAAACTATAGGAATCTACGAGTGTTTAGAAACTCAAAAATTGTATGCAATTTGATAAACAAAACAACAATATGTCATGCTTACACTTTGCAACACATATTAGATGAGGTCCATAGATATATATAATCTTTTGACAGTTTTGTATGTCATCACATCTACAGGGAACAAAACATGCTCACTGACCAACTTTCCAAAGAGGCAGTGGTCCAGACATTTGGATGATACAGGAACAAAGAGAAGGGGAGCACCACCAATATTATCATCATCCTTATATGGACTGTGCTTCTCAAGCTCAACATGAGCTTGATACTACATGATATGTGACTGTGTTTACTGTTAATATTTATCTTTGCCTATATATTTACAGCCACATGTTCAGAAAATTACCCTTTGCGTAGAGTAATCTAAAATTTGAGTGCAAAACATAACATATTTGATGAAAAAGTCTCCCTGTGTGGAGTACTTATACATATCTTTTCTCTATTTTTGATAGCCTTACAACCTCTTAATATTAATGAAAATTACGATTTTTCCCAAGGGGAAAAAAGCTAAGACATATTTTTTTATGTAATGTAAAAATTGTTTTTGTAAAGAAACTTAAATGTTCTTATTTATTTTATTCTTTTGAAAGCAACTATTGATTTAATGGATATCTTGATTGATTTTGTTGAGTGGATATTTTGGAGCCTCTAGCTTTTTATTACATTTAAATGGACTTATTATTGTTCTTTTAGCTTAAAAGTGAATTAATAGTTATTTCTAATACACTATTAATGCATAGAATAGTAACAAGACACAAATTAAAAGTGATGTATCTAGCATTGAAAGAGTTGTGTGCCATCACATTGTGTTGGGAGTAGCAGTTGGGTTTACTTATATAAGTAGACAAGAAGATAAGGATGTTGTGGATATGCTCATAGTAATTAAAACAAAAGCAATAATAATATAATTATGATTGGTTAGCTAAATTTAATTGTATGTTGTAAAGTAAGCATAGACACGATTTGAATGACTTGTAATTGTAAAAAGAACTACTTCACTACAATTAGCCCTTTATTTCATTATTACAATTTAAAATGAAATTAATTATCACTCCCTAGGGAGAATAAGCATTGATTTATCGTTATTATTATTATCCATGTTTTATAATAAACTTTTATTGCTTGAAATTTAGGGTAAAAATAGTTATTTTGATTCAATTTTTTTAAACCATTATTATTGATTCAAGTTTTATTAATTTTTATAATTATATAAATTAAATTACAAATAAATATAAAAAATAATATATTCGTACATTACAATCAACTAATTTCTAGATGTTCCAATTTAGACATTTTTATGGCTATGTAAGACACTTTGTTTTACCACATTAAATACAAGTTGAATTTGTTTCTTAATTTCACATTATGATTGCTATATTTCAAAAACTTTGTGATTTTGTAAAATGATTTGGTCCAAAGAATGTTAGCTATGAAATAATGAACTTAAAAAGTATGATTGGCTGAACATTAATACAATCAAACTAAACACTTTGGGCACATAAAATCTATAAGTAAATCTTATGCTTTGTCCATTATTATGATTACAACTCTCTCCATCACCCTCAATGAAAACTTGGTTTTTACTCTAGTTTAACTACATTTAAACGAAGCAAAAATTTCTACAATATAACCCTTGTTAATTCATAATTTTCAAATTTCAATCATTAAACCAAATCACAAAAAACACTAACTATACAACTTTATTTCGTAATAAATTGCAGCCTTATAGTTTATATTTTTGGTTTTAAGTTACAGCCTTATTGTATTTTTCGTTCTTGTATCTCAAGAAACGAATGGTTTTTTAACTGTATATTTGGATTCAGCACTCCGAAAAACCCCTGGGACGCTTTGATTGTGCAGAAACTAGCTATCAAATTTGCCATTCCAATAAATTGTTGCCGGATTTTGACCAGATAAACCCACCAGAAAAGCTTTCAAAAAGTCTCATTATAGACAACTGCTCAAGGAACACACTGAATATTTGATTCCGCGTCGGATAAGAATTGCAAATTTGACATTTCGACAACTCATTACCACGAATTTTATATTTGGTCAAATAAGTGGTCTATGTTTAGAAAACGGTAGTTGTAGTTAAGTTCCAAGGGCCATGTTTATCGAGCGGTCAGGTGAGAAGGAATGAAATATTCAAAAATAAACCTTGATATAGTTGGTACAGTTGAATCACATTTTGTTTGAACGGAATCAGAAGGAGGCATAGAAATAGAAAATAGTTAAATTGTAATTAAATTGGAAATAGAAAATTTATTAATATTAAATATTGATAATGTTGATGATTAATGTGTTATGTGAAATTTTAAGAAAGAGAATTTAATTGTAATTTGTTAGGATTTTATTTCTCTTCTCAAAAAGAAGAGAAAAAAGTAGTATAGTTGGGTTGATTTAGTAAGTCAAGGAGATTGGAAGTGTGACAGATGTTAGAGAAATGAGAGCAGACTGGGTAAGAGTTGGACAATCTAAAATAAATTGCTTTTCATCCTCCATTTTCCTAGTATCGCAAAGCTGACAAATTCTATCATCCCCCGGAGTCCTGGAAGTAGACCACTGCCTGGTTTCACTCCGTAATTCATGAGAATTAGTTCTGATCTTAGTGATGTTCATCTTTTTCTTCGGTCAAAATAGAAAGATAATTCTAGTTCTCAAGGGTGGGGTTGATCACCTTCTTATAATATTTTAGCTTCCTTTTACCCTCTAGCTCTTTATCATTCTATAACTTATCCTTAAATTTGGAGGTGATAGTATCTTTGACATTATCCTTACTTCTCAGGATGATCTCTTCATTTACCATCAAGTGGTTGAGCTAGCACTAAGCATCCTTATGCTGCATCTTATGCCACCCACCCTCGAGGCGAAGATGGTGGTTTTCACCAAAATTAAAAGAAATTTTAAAAAGCTTCTTAGATTCCATTTTGTAAAGCTTTTCTTTTACATAAACCATTTTGTTACTTATATATTAAAATTTCGTTTTTAAATATTCGATTGACTAAGAAGATTAAAATTTTATTTAAAAAAAAACTATATTATAAAAAAATGAAAAATTAAGAAAAAAATACAAAAAACTATCCAAAACCACAACTTAATCAACAAAAATTATGCACTCAAGGAACACCAACTTCTCACAACAAAAAATAATGCAACACCAGGCAAACTAAATAGAATTCTTGTTTAAACCACAATCAATATACAAATATATAAGTGGTGAATATTTATTATTTAAAATGATATTTTCTTATAATAAAAATAGTTAAAAAAATTAAACTAATAAAATTATAAATATGGAAAAATTAATTTTATATATTTTCCAAATTCATTAAACACAACCATAAACTTACCAATGTTAAATTGCTAATTAATTATAAATTCTCATCACTTAAAGTTACATGTTGTTTTTTGACAGGTCAAAGGTTTATATATATGAAAATTAATCTGAAGATGTAATGAAACAAGAAAATAAAGAATATATATATATATAATTATATATATATATATATATATATATATATAATATTATATATATAAAATTAATTTAAAATATAAGTTTTTGACCAATTATTAAAATGTATTTAATAAAAATGAATAGATAGAATACGTAATATTGCAAATACCATAAATAAAGTATGTTATTAACGTTCATGAAGGTAAAATTAATTATGTATTGATGTAAGTTTCTTTTATGATTCAAGTATATAATTTTTTTAGATGGGTAAATTTGTATCACTAATTATATATAGATTTAGATTTATGATTGTGAGGTTATTATAATGTTGGATTTTTTATTTTATTTTTGCTAGTTAATGTGAGTTCCTAGATGATGCATAATCAATATGTGGTTTGAGTAGCCTTGATCTAAGAGCATCTAATCTGTCAAAAGCATCCACGTATTGGTGTGGGCCACACTAGTAGTTAGCATGACTAGATTTTTCCCTATTGAGTTTTGAATAAGTGGACTTTCCGCCACTAACTTCCATAAGAAAACTTCATGTCACAGTCTATTCTACTCATTAACATGATTGGATTTTTGTCTGTCAAATTTTGAATCAGTGACCTTTACACCACTAACTTCCTTAACAAAATCTCATGTCACAACTTATTCTAAGCTCCCTAAGTTGTTAAATTTTTTAATTATATCTAATTGCAATTAATTATATCTTATCAAAAATAATTATTCCTAATTATTTTCAACAATAAATTATAATTTAAATATCATATTTAAATATGATACACCAAAATCAACCATATTAAAATAACATCAAAAAATAATTATATTAACAAAAATTATAATTTAATATCATATTTAAAATGATACACCAAAATCAACCCTATTAAAATACATTAAAAAATAAATTATATTTAATCAAATATAATCAAAAATTTAGTAAATTAAAAATTTAACACTATCAAATTATCTTTATTATTCGAAATTATACTATTATAATAATTAATAATTAATATATTATTAAAATAAATAATATTAAACAATATAAATATAAACATGAGCGACACATTGCAGGCTCAAAACGTTTCACAACTATTTTATTGTGATGGAGAAATTTGATTCAAAATTGCTTTTCTTGGGAGAAGCATTCATTCTGAAATCCCTTCAAACATATATAAGTTAAATAAATAATGAACCAAAAAATTATTTCATATTGATTTTCATGGTATATAATATTAAAAAATATCGAAATATTTTCAAATGTTATTAAAAATTATATATAATAATATTTGACATAATTTTATATTTATAAAATGAAAAATTATGATAAGTTTTTTTCTTTTGTTGGTTAGATTTATTATTAGATCTTTTATTTAATAACATGTAACTTTCACAATACATTAAGTATAGATTAGTTCGTTTAAATGGAGTTTTTTTCGGGAATTAAACCATCTTGATGTAAGAAAAATCAATTATGTTCACTTCCATGAACTTCAATTTTAAGAATACCAGGAAATGGTATCTTTTCTAGCACTCACAAAATTAATAATCCACAATTTTTTTGCTAATTTAATGATCCAAAGTTTATTGGAATGGATTGATATGTCAATTATAAAACATGCTTTCATGCTTTCTTTGAAATCAAATAATCATATCACACTTCACTTACAGTTTTTAGATTCACAATTATTCTTGAAATTTCATTCATTAAACCAACTTAATACATTCATATGCTCAGAGGGATTCATTCTCTCTATTTACTCTCTATGGCCTGATTTCACATTCATTTGGCCATTAAATTTTAGGTTACAATGATTAAATACAAAGTTAGAATAAAAGTATTTTTTTCTACATCCATAAATCACTCCTGGTTTATTTCATAAAGCTCTCTTGATTTATTCGATAAAACTCTCATGTTTTTCAAGGTAAATTAGCCTTTCCTTTATGGACAAAATATTTCCTATCCATAGATTTTTCTAAAACTATTCTATAATAATTAAAAGAACTAAGAATATTTACTATTAAGGAATTATAATTCCTTTACAATATTGAAACCCCTTTTGGAGCTTGATCTCCAAAAATATTGATGACTTGGAAGCTCTAATGCTTTGGATTGGACTCCTAAGGTAGAAAAAAATTCATGGTTTCCTAACCAAGAGTTGTTATTGCTGGCATCCTAACTGTCATTGATCATCAACTTTACCACGTTGTTCTAATTTTCCTTCTTGAATTCCACTATAATTTGTCTTTGCCTTCCTTGCTGCAACCCAGTTGTTTTCACCATGTTGTTGCTCACTATTTCAAGTGAAAATTTTCCAAACAAAATATATAGCCATCCAAACATATTTTCAACTTCATTCCACACTTGTAAACTCATGCATGATGATAATGAGCATCTCACCAACATGGCATAAAAGGGATCTCAATGCTAACATACATGGCGACACATGAGTATCCCATCACATAACAAGGGATCTCAAACAAAACATGACAAATCATGACAATAAGTACATCCCACAATTGATTTCATGTCACATCAAGCAGGAATCATGAAACAAGTAAGAAAACAAGATCCCACATCAAACATGAAACAGGGATCTTTGTGGCATAATGCATCTCATAGCAAAAGAAGTACATAACCACACTACATATACCTTACATCTTGGGGCTATCTAAAGAAAAGGATGTCAAACTACTGAAGCTATTCGTACCATCAATCTCGCTGTGTTGAATCTCATGGAATGATTGTTCGCACGTTGAATGCTGACACCTGCAGTCCACTTTGAAAAGTGGCCAAAAAATGAAATGATCAAATGTAAAATTTGAATGCACCATCAGAATTGTGGCATCGAATAGTGCAAAATCAATTATCAAATTTCTGAATTCTGAGAAAATGAAAATCTGGGGTTTAAGGAAACTTTTAGATTACCCCTAGATTCCTTAAATATTTCCTCCTCTGGGTCATCTAAAGATCTGCTGTTCAGATCAGGAAACTGACTACGCCATCAGGTTCATGTCACTAAGAGGTGTAAGATCCACATAAAATTTGTCCAATTTGGACAATGCCAAAATCTCGCCCTCCTAGGAATTGCTCAATCATGGTTCTGCCTGCCTCTTCTCTAGATCATGCTTACACCTACAAATTAATTAATCAAAAAGTATGCCTTGGTCTACATGCGCGATCCTCTACTCTTCCATGCCTAGCTCACTTAAGAAAATGAGGGTTTAAATATAATTTCATCGGTAGATAAACCAATGGAATCGGTTTAGCGCATTGGTAAATTTGGAATTTGGTTGGAGAGAGGTCAGGAGATCAAATCCAGACCCTCTCAAATTAGGCGTGCATATATTTTTTTGAAATACGGTTTATAACCATTAACCATGGAATGTTAATGGTGGCATATTAAAGAGTGCACGGTGTGTTTAGTTGGCGCATTAAATGGAGGTCCGTTCTTATGCGACATGGGACCGCCTTATGGTGGCGGGCTGACCCACATGGTTGGTGTAGGATCGATACCTTCCAGCTTTTGTAACATTGGCATTAACATGGTGGCAGTGTTGGGGTGTGGGCCAGGTCCATCGAAGGTGGCCCGCCCACACCTTATAACATATGTTATTAATACATGCAATTGGTGTGTGGGAGGGTTGGGTGGGGTAATGGCCGCCGACCCAATTTAAAATTAAATCTATGTTGCAAGGTTAAGGGAAGGCTAGTGGGGGTCATGGCCCATTGTTCCATAAATTTTTTTATTTTTTATTGTAATATAGTTTCGGGGTGGTGGGGGTGAGGGCCTGCCACCTCATTTATATATATATTATATTATATATATTATATATATATTATATATATATATATTTATTTATTTATTTTTGTGTTAAATGGGCAACTATTTTTTTCTTGTTATCTAATATAGTGGATATTAGACAAATTAATGATCCAACAAATTCGCCTACTTTTGGGAGCTAAGTTTCATACCTCGAGGTTGGTCAAATTGTAGGACACTTAAATCTGGCCTACAGTCCAACTTTGACCAAAACTTTGATTGGCTCATTCTCCCTCATATGAGCTTGGATTGACAAACCGTTCACACTGCTGCGACCAAGATGACAAGATCTACACTTTGGTCTTACTTTGAAAGCATTCTGATCACTTTGATTTTTGAGCATCCATAAGCTCTCTTTGTCCTGTGTGTGTCCCTCAAGCCACATAGATCAATCCTCCCCACTGAGGATATTTTGGTCCTCCAAAAGCATAAAAAAATAGTTTACAACTTCTCTATACCTTATCTGCATCACCAGTGTCCTGGAAGTTCTCGCTTCCATCTCCTTCACCTTTGTTTTTTGGAGCCTTAAGCGATGAGCCGACACTTGCAACCTCTGCAACCTATAGTAATTATTTAATATAGAATCCTTCCAATATTTATATGATTCATATATCCGAGGGAACTGCATCTTTTTGGACCTGATGAAAGCATTCTTGAGCTTTGTCATGTGTTAAAATAGTATTCAGTTGCCCTGTGATTAGAGAGTGGTCATTCTCCACCCCCACATTGGCCATGAAGTCGGCAACCTTGTTACCCTCCCTTTTTATGTGAGTGAAGGTGATTGCTCTATTTCTGTGGAGCTCAAGTTCTATGGCCTCCAGTCTTGCTTCGAGCCTCCAACTGGTGGCTATTTTCCTAGCGTGAGATCCATTTAGGATATTTTTGGCCATGTTTATGAGGATCTGAGAGTCTCCTTCCACCTCCAGAGGATGAAAGTTGTGACCCCCAACAAGTAGGAGTCCCTGCCATAGTCCCTCTAACTCAGCTGAGTTATTGGTGTCCCATCCAATGTTTCCATAATACAATATCAGGGGTTGACCTTCATGATTCCTTATTATTCCTGCAAAGCCTGGAAGTCCGGGATTCCCTTTGGAGGCACCATCAAAGTTGAGTTTGAATGTATGCTTTGGTGGGGGCTTCCATGTGACCTGTTTTTGAGTATTGCTTTCAGAATGGTCTTGCTTGTGAGATCCTTGAGTGAGATGTATTTGCCAGTTTTCCATAATGGCTTTCTCATTATCTAGTGTAGGCCAGTCCTCCTCCTTCCAAGATCTTAGCATAAGAGTCTCTTGAAGATTTTTACAGAGCAGGTTCCAGATATTGTCTATCGAAGAGCACTGATTTTTTAATGACAACTTCTAGCACAAATATATTTCTGTAAATATATATATCATATGATCACTTGAAAGCTATTGTAATTATTTTTATTTAGGCTGACAAAAAAAATTTAATTGAATTTCGAAATTGTACCTCCCTGCGCAGATTAACCAGAGAAGATACGCGTTGGTTGAAGCGGTGGATATGAAGAAGTGTCAATTAACTAAGGAAGTGCTCGATGAAACAGTGGATCGACGAAGAAGTGAAATTAAGCTTCTATCTTTCTGTGGTTCACTTCTGGTTCTGATGCGAATTGAACCCGCTGGCTCTAGTGCAAATTGAACCGGCTATATACAATCTGTTGAAAGCCACACTACAATGCCTCTATCAATGTGACTACATGCAAAAAACACTCACAGAGGGTCATCACCTACCTCGTCATGCAAAAACACTCACATACCATCACCACCTACCTCGTACCATTGGTGTAGTTCATGATATTATATACAATTTGGTGCAACCCACATGTGGATGCCTCTATGAATGTGATTACATGCAAAAACACCTACCTCGTCATGCAAAAACACTCACAGACCATCACCACCTACCTCGTACCATTGGTGTAGTTCATGATATTATATACAATTTGGTGCAACCCACATGTGGATGCCTCTATGAATGTGATTACATGCAAAAACACAGATGGCCTCAAACAAATATATATAGCATCATATATAAAGAGACATGTCAATAGTCATTATTTTTTCTCTCTAAGTTTCCTTCTTAACAAGTGAGCGAGAGGTGAGTTATTTAGTGTGTTTTGGGAATGTGAGATAAGGTGAGTGAATAAGGGTGTGGGTGCATAATTCATTATAAGATTTGCAGTGAATACTACCCCCTAGTAATGTTGTAGGATTCAGCTCACCTTAGGCTGGCCTACTTCACTCTTAAAGCATTGGGGAAAATGGTATGATATCTAGTAGATTGATGAAACGTAACTGCGCCACACATTCCACTAAGAAATGGATTCAAACAAGGATTGAAATAGATGAGGTTTTAGTTAGTTATTCCTTTTTTTTAGTCTAGTTAAGTAGTCACCTACATTCTTGGACGATGATAGCATAGCAGTACTTGCCTCCATTTAAGGTAAATATATTTCAATAGTTCAAATATATCATATATATCATATATATTAAATATATATAACTCTGTTGGTCCACTTGAAACTAATACAAGTCTCGGCCCAAAGGTCTCTGCAAGATGCCTCAGCTCTCCATGTAGTAGGAATGCTCCAAAAGAGACAAGAGCTCCAAATGCAGAGAATCCTTTGATAGAGGATAAAATAAGCACGATGGTTCATAGCCTTTTAGAGCATCTAGTACATGAAATATCAACTTCTCTCTAGCATGAATAGAGAAACCACATTCTCAGAAGCACACATACCCATTCATTTCAAAACATGAAAGGCTACCAAATGTGAATTATAAGTGTTATACATGAAGAGACATTAAAGAAGAGACAAACTACCAAAAAATAATAGTAAACATTATATGAGCACCAACAATGGGAAACCTCCATCTCCAGAGCATACACATCCAAACCAAAACAAATCCACTCTAGATACTCATACCACCATTGATCAGACTGTGGAGAGTTGTACAAAAGATTATTTCCACAATTGAATTCAATAGAGAATTCCAAGAAAAGAGAAATATCATATTAACTATATATATAAAGATGTAAATATATTGATATTTCATATATTGATGTTTCAGCTGATATAATATTTGGGTGATGGATCCTTTTATTAGTTTCAGGAATGAAAAATTGAAGTGCTATAAATAGCATTCCCAAGAATAGCAGTTCGGTGTAGTCCTATTTTAGTTAATCCCTGAACTAAAATAGTGAAGTAAAATTCAAATTTGATCTTAGCAACTCTTTGTAAAACAATTAATTAATTCATCTTGATTTAATTAGTTAAGGAAAATCAAACATGAAGTCTATGTGGGGACATGCAACAGTTTATCCATTAATTGAAGAATTTATCCATCAGTTAAAGAGATAAGGATGAGTTGGAATATTGAGTTGTAATTAGTTGACTTAGTTAACTGAGTCAAGTCCATTTAGATTAATTCAAACAATTTGTTGAATTAATCTAAGTTCCCTTAGTTAATGCTTGCATGCATGTAACTACTGCACTTCAGATAACTGAGTATTATCTCATAAATAACTCATGCATGTCAGTTCAGGCAGAGACCCAGTTGAGATCAGAGGAGGGACAATGTACTATCAGTTAGATGGATTTTTGCTATAAAGGAAACTCATCTATGAAGAAGGATTTATCTCCTTCATGATTACACAGTTACTATTGGGCCAAGTGAGTAGTGTGAGGTGGGAATTCACATGTGTGGAAGCACTAGACCCCAAGAAAAGTTGTGGAAGGAAATAGGAGGCTTGGAGGGTAGAGGAGAAGGATTGTGAGAGGCCTTTGACTGTCTATGAGCAGCACAAGGATTATACTAAGAATTGCTTGACTTCCAAGCTAAGGCTTTATGTAATTTTGTGACTATTTTCCACTTGTATGATAATACAGAGTTGGGGTTTTAGGCTGAGGCTTTCCCCAAGTTTTTTCTTTTGTGTTATGTGTGATTACTTCTCATTCTCAATTATATGTGTTCCCTTGATCTTGCTCAATTCGGTTAAGCTTCCGCAAAGTGTTGTAGAAGTAGATCTTGTATTGTGTTTTAGTATATTGCATAATCTATTGATCTACAGTGGGAATATATATAGGTTATGTCAACAGCTAATCATGGTTGATGATTGGGCATATGCAGGCATGAATTTTGGAGGAAATCCAGATCTTCCTTTTTACACTAGGTGCATAGTGGACTGATGAAGGTAAAAACTATTTTTAAATTTTTTGAAGTTTTTTAATTTTTTAAATTTCTTTTTTGGTATGTGTACTGAGATTTAACATATGATGACTTCCAGATGTGGGACCAGAGAGACCTTGGGTTCCTCCGATAGCCAGATGGGTGGGATGCCAGATTGAGGAAGTTCCTTATGAGGAGGGAACATATTTAGTTGTCGAGGCAGAGCGTAACCTAGAAGCTTTAACTAGGGGCATTCCAAAGTACACCTCAATAGGTGATGTGCCATTATGGTACTAGAGACACACTGTAGGGGTTTCCTCCAGATTGCTTCAGCTATTGGGCTGAGTCATTAGGGCTAGTTCATGCTATCATGAGCACCATGTGGGCGAATAGCCAACTCTAGTTTACTTTCGGCAATGATGTATGCTTATGAAACCATGTGCCTTTGAACACAATTTTTTTCATTTTGATGTACCGAACTCTTTTTCAAATTCTCTCTCTCTCTCTTTCTCTCTCTCTCTCTCTCTCTCTCTATCTATCTATATATATATATATATATATACACACACATATGTTTTTATGTTCACCATGTCTTTTATGTGATGTTTTGTGATTTACATGTTTCACAAATGACTATCTAACACATAATTAGTCAATGCATCTATTAATGTATTAATGCATCTTGGGGTGTGATGATAAGTAATAAAATTAAAGTTTCGTTTGAAGAGACGAACTCGCAAATACATTCTAAAAATTTTAGGGTTTCTAACTAAATATTGGTCATTGACTTCTTGCATTCATAGACTAAGATTATGCCCAAATGCTGCCCATTCTAACTTGGAAAAAGAGTGCTTGAAGAGTCTTTTCTTTGGCTTGGACATCCACCAAAAGGAGGTCTCCATCATCAAGGCATAGTTTCTATGTTTGCCTTTTTTTCTCATTAATATATAGATATGATGTCCATAATTGTGTAAATGTTTACGCTTTTAGCTTAATACTCCTTGATCTATTAAGTAGTTTATGTTTGGTGCATGTTAGAAAATTATATATTACAGAGCAATGGAACACATAAAATATTACAGAAATATAAACAGAGAAAACGCACAAAACAAGAGAGACACAGATATATGTGGTTCACCCATTTTGGGCTACGTCCACGGAGAAACAACCAGTCCTTCCTCTTATATTATCCAGCAAACTCAAGAGATACAACCTACAGAAGATCCGTTGTAACACCCACTTCGCTCTCAATCTCCTCTCTCTTCCTCACTCAGAATAGAGAGATGCATAGACGTAATACAATTCCCTCATATAGTGAGGGGTTTCCTTATAGGGAAAAAAACCCTAAACTAAACATAACTTCTATCGACAAATCATCCACCTAATGATAAAACCAGATTAACTATAACTTTCTAAACTTTTACAAGGCAAATTTACATATTTTTTTTAGCTTCGGGGCACTGCCCCTGAACCCCCATCAGGGGACCGCTAGCCCCCAGACCCCCCAACCAGGCGGGATCGGCCCCCCAAACCCCCATAGGGGGGGACAAAACCCCCCTGCGTGGAGGGGTGTACAATTTTCTTGGGGCATACATCTAGCTGAGACCTTTGAATACAGAAGATAATTAGGCTCCAAACCCAATAGTGTATGCCATATATGCTCTTGTATCTTGCATATATCTTTGATATTTCTTGTAGGTACTCGAACATGAAGAACAAGTAAGGAGTGAGGCCTAGAGAGAAAGAATCAAAGTATCTCCAAAAGGATTGAGCAATTAACATCAGAGCGAGGTAGGTTTCTTCCTCTCTCTGCATTTGTTAAAAATAAGCTAGGAAAGTGTATGTCAGTTTGTTTAGTTTGTTGATAGACCCACTCATTAGGATAGAGGGATCATCACTGTCTACAGAGGGGATTTACCTTCACAACAAAATGCCGACCATATTGGGGATCGAATGGAGTTGATTTATAGGAGGGAAGAGGGATTTAGGGATCCACAAAAGAGGGAGGAAGGTCCAAATCTTGAGGGGAAAGCCCATAATGATAATATCAAGAGGTCCAAATGGGAGAGCTTGACCATATCAACAACAACCAATATCCAACTTGTTGTTCTCGAAGGTTCTAGTGCACGTACCTTCTCCTCCAATTTGGGAAAACTTGCCAGAAGAAGTTCAACATAGTCTTTCACATCAAAATCCATGTTGGCAGTGCTAGGGTAAATAAGAGAAACATGCCATCAGCATGGGCAGACAGTGGAGCAAAATGCATTGAACCTAAAAATTAGGGTTTTAGTTAACCTTCTTTAGAATGTAATAAGTGCATTTTTCCTTTGGTTATTTAGGAAGGTTTTGGTTTGTATATCATGATGGATATTCTACACAGTTGTCAATGTTTTGTCACTTCGGGATATGGAACATGAAGTGAATAGGAGGTGTGATAAAATACTGTGTAAGAATAGTGAAAGAAGAGTATTTTCTAAATTGGGAAGGCTTATTGGGTTCGTTTTGGTAGGGGGTTAAGTAAAGTGTTTTTAGAGGTATTTTCCAGTATGTATTCAACTTAAGGGTATTACTTAGTATGTCAAAAACACATGTGCTATGTTATAGGTTCATTGAGAGAAACCTAATCCGTTAATTGTTATGGTGTAGAAGTTGAAAAGTCAAAGGGAGTCCAAGAGACCTTAGAATATTAATCCAAAAGTCATGTAAAACATATAAATGTATAATTGTGAATAATAAATGCAATGAACATTTATTATTTCATATATTGTTCATATTCCATGTGTTTTTCTAACATGGTATCAGAGTGGGCGAACTACTGCCCTGTTCAAATTTGAGCCACCAATTTTGTGGCCTATACTGTGCATGTCACTCCTGCAATTTTGAATCTTTGTTCATAAGTTTTACGAAAACCTTGTGCACATAATGCTCTACCTAGAGTCTATGCCTACTAGTGCTCATAGATTCCTTCAACATTTGTTTTGTAAGGAGTTATTTTTAATCATGATCTCTATTCGCAATGTGTTTTCCCGTCTCCTTATCCCGTGGGGTGAAATAAACATTCCTCTACCCTTACAAAAGTGAAAAAATACTATTCTTCTTCTACTAAGCTATTTATAGTAGTGGGGTCTCTGACATCCATTATATATCTCCTGCTTAAGCCCATACGTAGTCGACATGTTGTAAAATAAGGAGAACAACAAAGTGATGCAACCACTATGATGAAAATACCATGGGAGGAGGACGTGTTGTGTATTCCACTCTAATGCTATATTCAATGAACTCAATTTTGGTCAATAAAACAAATAATTAATTGATCTATGAGTGACTTGTCAACATTTTCCTATTTTTCTCCCATACTTTTCTTTTTGTGTGGAGAAAATGTCTTGCATTCATGATTCTTCCTTTAATACCAATTTCCTATGAAACATAAGTGGTTCGAGTTCGATCCATGATGATAAAGGCTCCATAGTACAAGGGAGTTGTGATAAACAAATTTTGAATTCTTATTTTTGGATAATTTTGTCATCTTTCGTTCCTTTCCCACCATGTATATTGGTGGATGAAAAATCTGAGACAACACCTTGTTCAAACCCAATCGAAGAATTGGAAGCAATCCGGAATTGACGTGAGTGCTCAACCTGTGAAACAAGTGTTCGCGTTGTTTAGCAGGGAAAAACATAGCTAGTAGCCAAGGCCTTTTTTCTTGAAGATCGTTATCAGAAAAAGGTTTCAATGGTCCTTGAAGTATTTGTAAGAAAATTATTTGATCTAGTGTGGAGCATAGAAATTGATGGCCAAGAGGGTCACTCGTACTTATAGTAAATGGCCCAACAAGGAATTCCCAACATTCATTTTGTATGGTCGTATCTTTGGTTTGTTAAAATTTCAACTATGCCTTGAAATCTACATTGAAGTAATCTTAAGAAATGTGTGAAGTCAATTCTTACATTAAAGCTCTGTGAGTAGCAGTGTGTGGTGAATTCTCTTGTATTCTGTGAGTGTCGCATTGTGTTACATGCTGCCAATTTTCTATGGTTTATGCTTTGAATAGTTTTTTTTTAAATCATGAGTGAGGGAATATAATGTTTGAGTGATGGCTTAATCTATAAATGCATACCATGAAGTGATGTGCGATGTGTGCATTGACCCTTTTATATATATTAAATTGAAAGGCTCTTGAAAACATTGATATATTTTGAAGACCTTGTATCATATGTGAATCACATAAAATGTCATTGATGCGACATATATATCATATATTTGGTGGGTTGAGTTTACGAGTGAAATTCCATATGTGCAGTTTTGTGTTTTAAATTTGTGATAGGTATGTGTTAGTGTATAATGTGTTGAAAGAACTCTAGTATGTGAAATTATATGTGAATTAAAATATGATGAATGTTGCTTTGTGAATGTGTTAAAATAAATGAAGATTTATATATTGAAAGTTGGTTGAGGTATAGTGGGTTATGATATATATTGAGCATTGGAACCTACGTTGAACCACCGTGTGAAATGCATTACATTCATTGCTAATCACTAGTTTTTGCATTGAGTCTGTGTGTTGAAGTCTCGAAAATGGCCAAAGTTTATGAAGTATTAGAGTTTTTGAAAACTTTGATACAAGCTAATGTTGACAACACAATGAAAATAAGAAAAGACTTTCTTTTAGACATTCAAATATGTCTACAAAATGCACAGGAAAAGATCGTGTGTGGACAACGCAAATCACAATTCCATTGAGATGAGTTACAACAAAATAAACATCATTTTGAACTTGTTTTTGTTCAGAAAAATACCATTTTTTAGTATAAAGTTTACTCGCATTAAATGCCACAAAATGATGAAATTAGTAAATTTGAAGTTGATTCACATTTACTGCCCATTCCACGACCATATGTGCATGCATATATAGAAGTTCAATTTGCACTTCACAAGCCCATTATAAAAACTTGAGAAGAGCTTGTTAGCAACAAGCACATAACATGTGTTCAATATGACAAAGATGTGCCCTTTCATATTTCAGACTATCCTAATCCAATCCAATTTCAAAGTCTTGGGTTTCTTCATGGAAATTCATCTTCACATGTTTCATATCTTGCTCCTCCTACAAAGAACCCTCAAATTGTTAAACGCCAACACTGTGACAAAGTTGGACATGTGAAAGATGACTATTTTGATCTTCACCCATGCAAGCATTGTGGTTAAAAAACTTATTCTTCAAACATATGCTTCAAAAAAAGCCTCTTGCAAGAACAAAGATTCACTTTGGATGGATCAGTTCTTGTGAATGGATTTCAATGACTAGGAAGATATTTTTCTTATATCACATTTTTGTTATGAGTATTGAAAAGTATTATAATTGAGATCTCTTCATCTTCTCATCCTGTATCTGACAAGGGGGGGAATTGATGGTCATATACAAGTTTCAGAGATAAATTAAGCTAGTTTGAGCCACAACCTAAACTTGTTTCCTATGCCTACATCCAAAGGCATCCATATTTAGATTCAAAGTTGTATCGAGAGACACAGAAACCCCTAACCATGATTTTGGTTAGTGGTCTTCCTTAAACCACCATAAGTTGAAGACCTCATTTTTTCAAGGTTGAAGGTGTCCCTCTTCAAAGCATTAATGAACACTTTCTCTAGCAGAAGACTTCAACTTCTTACCAGATTCAGAAGAGGTCCAGGAACTGCACTAAGCATTTCAATATTGGTGGTCATCCTTAAACCACTGTCGATTGAGACCTCGAGTTCTCCCACATTATGCCATATTTTCAGAGAAAAAATTCAACCATTGGTTTCCACTTTTGTATTACAACTCTCTTCTTGGACTTATATATAGCCCTTTGGATTAAGGGGGGGCATGTTGGACACCTAATCTCCTAAGTGTTATGGTGTGTAAGTTGAACAATTAAAGGGAATCTAAGAGACCTCGGAATATGAATTCAATGATCATGTAAATTGTATAAATGTACATCATAGTGAATAATAAATACAATGAACACTTATTATTTCATATCTTGTTCATATTCCATGTGTGTGTTTAACATAATAGAAATGAAGTGTATATATCTATATATATATATATATATATATGTCAAAATTTAAATTCAAAAGATATAATAATTAAATAATTTATTATCACTTATTCAAATAAGAATGTTTACATGGAAGGTGTTTTATAAGGGGAGGGTTCACCTTGCCCTTTCATATGTCTATATCCAATTAGAGAAATGTTTGTATGAATTGATTTTTAAAGTTTTCCATCCACTTTTGTTTAGGTCATATGTTTGTCATCTGTCCATGAAAGAAATTTAACTCGTGACAATCATTTGTCCATGTCACACATTGAGCCAGTTAGGCACGGGCCTTGTGGTGTGAAGCCATGGCAAGGCAAGAAGATACAATAATTGTGCATGAGAGATATGAATACCACCAAAATATGTGTTCAGTCGCTCTTCTTGTTGAAGAATCTAATTCCACCACTTACTACGTGTCAATGTAGGTGTCACAATCTATTTGAGTTTAGTCTAGTTTAATTAGGTTTAATTGGGAGTTTCTCTCGGGTCATTAGTTATTGTTGTCTACTATATAATATATCCAACATATTTAATTTTTATTGAGAAATGAGAATATAAACTCTGCTCCACATTTTTTCAATGCTTAACATGGTATTAGAGCATAGGATTCTTAAGACACCTTGAGAGAGCATCAAACTGGTCGCACCTAAGAAGCAAAGAAGGAAATTTGCAGAAGGTATCCACCATGTCAATTTGGTCAGTGTGAAAGGCATTGTTCTTTGTATTGAAGCTACATAAACTAAAGCATGAACCAACGAAAGAATTTGTTCATTGAAAATTTGTTGACTCATGGAATTTTGTTTTTGGGATATGCTAACTAACGCACCTTAGTCATGTTAGCGATTGTGTTATAACTTCAAAAATAATTTGTGACCATCTAAGATTTTGTTCAATGAGTTGCAGCCTGTCGGTGTCGACAGATGTGATGGTAGCATGAAATTAAAAATGGAACCCATTGTGGTAGTTGATAAAAATGCCAATGTTTGTATTAATAAAACAAAACCCAGTGGTCATCTCTACGAAAGAGAGTTTGAACCAGGAGTGTCTGGCACTACAGAACGCTTTACATTTTTCATGCACATTACACATTAAATAGAAAACATGGTTTTAGGCAAGTTAGAACAACGTCCTAAGAAATAGAAACTAATTCTTATCCTGAGGTTATGTGAACCAACTCTACCTATTCTAGGATATTCTCCATTATCTTCAACACTCCCCCTTAATGGAGAATTGGTTCACATATATGCCACTTACCTTTTCCAAGAGGCTTAGTGAAAATGTCCACAACATTATCACATGTATTATAATATTCGAAATGGATTTCTTTGGATTGCAATTTCTCCCTGACAAAATGGAATTGTGTATCAATATGTTTAGTGTTTTTGTGAAACACCGGATTATTGGCCAGCTTGATTGAACTCTGATTGTCGCATCTAATTATTTTTGTGACTATCTATTCTTCCCAAACATCTTGGAGAAGTCTCCACAACCAAACTGCATCACACATTGCTGCACACATGTCTTGATACTCTAATTCCACTAAGGACAAGGAGACTGTGTTATGGTTCTTGCTGCTCCACGTCATCACCCCGGATCCAAGACTGAATGTAAAACCTATTATAGATCTGTGATCATCCACATTTCCAACCTAATTTGAATTTGTAAATACTACCAATCTAACATCATAAGAGTTAGTGTAAATAATACTGTAATCTACAGTACCTTGTAGATACCTCAAAACGCTCTTCGCTGCAATCCAGTGGCTTTCAAGTGGCTTAGACATAAATTGACTTAGCATACTGACTGCATATGCCAAATCAGGTGTAGTGGTCGTTAGGTAGATTAGAATCCCAACCAGCTTTCTGTAAAGTGTTGTATCCGTCGCTTTTGAGCCATCCTCACACTACAATTTGATGCTTTGTTGTGATGGTACCGGTGTCGGCTTACACTGATCCATTCTAAACTTTTCTAATAGGCCTTTGACATACTTTGATTGGGATAGAAATGTTTGACCTGAATCTCTCCATATCTCAAGACCTAAACAGTATCTAAGTTCACCAAGGTGCTTCATCTCAAACATCGGTGACATTTGTTGCATGATTTCATAGATTAGATATGTAGCATCACCTGTAATTATCAAATCATCTACATATAGTGAAATCAACACTATGCACTGTTGCTCATCTTTCATGGTGTAAATATTAGGGTCATTCTTACTTCTATTGCAGCGAGCTTGTAGAAAAAATGAATCAATCTTTTCATACCATGACCTGGGAGCTTGTTTTAGTCCATAAAGTGCTTTCTTCAACCTACAAACTAAATGTTCTTTCCTTTCTGGACAAACCCTTCTGGTTGCTCTAGATAAACCTCTTCTTTTAGTTCTCCATTCAAAAATGTATACTTTACATCTAGTTGGTGCATCATCCAGTGTTTCTTAGTAGCTAAAGCAATTAACATTCTGATGGTGTTCAATTTAGCTACAGGGGTGAAGGTTTCTTCATAGTCTATCCCTTCTTTTTATGCATACCCCTTTGCTACCAACCTAGATTTTAGTTTTTCTATGGTTCCATCTGCATTAATCTTTGGTTTATATAACCATTTACAACCTATGGTATGTTTTCCTCTAGGAAGTTCAACCAATTCCCCAGTGTTATTTCCGATTATTGAATCATATTCTTGTTCCATGTCTGTTTTCCATTCACTACATTCATTTTCTTCTTTATAAGTAGACGGTTCAACCACATTCATCATACTAGTTATAAAAGAATTTTCCCTATATATTGTAGGAATTTGGGCTTTCCTACCTAATCTCCTAAGTGGTGGGGTGGTGGTTTCAAACCTTATTTGATCATCATTTATTTCTTCCTACTGCTGCTTCTTTTGTTGTTGTTGTTGTTGTTGTTCATCCTCTCCCTTTGTCTAACCCTAATTGTTCTCTACTTCTTCTTCCATAAAGTATGGAATGTCCCATTCCTCATAGTGCTCATTAGGTTCTTCATTATCCTACTCATGGAATTTAACATCTCTACTAACAAAAATCTTGTGAGTATAGGGATTAAAATCTCTATGCTTTATATAATGAACAATACCCTATAAAAGTACATCTGATGGCTTTTGAATCTAATTTTCTTCTATATTCCTTTGGAATGTGGGAAAATGCTTTAGATCGAAATATTCTTAAGTGTTTTACTATAGGCTTATATCCATATAATACTTCAAAAGGAGTTTTAGACTCGAGACCTCTTGTAGGACTCCTATTTTTCAAATAAATTGCAGTATTCACTGCTTCAACCCAAAAACCATTCGAAATATTCTTACCTTTCAACATGCTTCTAGCACATTCCACTAGTGTTCTGTTCTTTCTTTCTATTACTCCATTCTGCTATGGAGTATGGGGTACTATAAACTACTGCAAAATTCCATGATCTTCACAATAACTGATGAGCTCATCCTTCCTGTATTCTCCCCCTTGATTAGAGCAGAGAATTTTTATCTGTTTCCCTGATTGTCTTTCAATCATATTTTTAAACTGCTTAAAGTATTCAAATGTATCACTCTTCTTACTTAAGAAATACACCCAAGAAAACTTTGTACAGTCATCAATAAAAAATAAAAAATACAGTGCACCTCCTAATGATTCTGTCTGCATGGGTCCACAAAGGTTTGTGTGCACTAATTCTAGTATATCCCTCTGTTCTTTTTCTACTCTTATAGGGAATTATTCTCTATGCATTTTTCCTAAAGTATGGGCATCAGAGTCATTATGTACTTGCTTTAGCATAGGAAGATCTCTTACCATTTCCTTCTTTTGTAATAACATCAAATCATTGTAGTTTATGTGGCCGAATCTCTGATGCTAAAGATCTTCTGTAGTCAAGATCACTGCTGCCAATGCTCGAACTGGTGCAGGTCTCACATCCAACTTGTACAATCCTCCTGTTCAGATTCATGTAGCAATTGTCTTCATGCCATCTAGCAAATCTTTAATGTAATAGTTAGATTCTAAATATTCAACTTTCAAATCTTGATATGTAATAATAGATACAAAAATCAAGTTCTTTGTTATGCCAGACACATACATCACATTACAAATTTGTTTGATATTACCATTAGGTAGAATGACATAGGCCTTCCCACACCCTTTGATTTGATGACTTCTGTCATCACCTAGGTAAATCTATGCGCCTTCAATGATTTCTTTAAAATCCTTGAGCCAATGCTTATTCCCTGTCATGTGCGTTGACACTCCTGAATCTACATACCAGATGTTGGCATCAACATTTTCATCACTATCTACCATAAACAATCTGAAATTTTGCACCTGATCACCATTTGCGAGATGTCTTGTTCGTCTTTTTGGCTTCTATTGTTCTTCATGATATTTCTTTTTCCTACACTCCCTAACAATATGAGCCAATTTTCTGCAATACAAACATTTAGTTTTAGAGTAGTTTTTATTGGGATGCATACCTTGAGTCTGATTTGGCCGTTTTTGTGAACCTGCTCCATTTTACTGCTGTGGACCTCCTTTCCCTTTGTAGAAGTTTTCCTTCACCATCAATGCAAGATCGAAACTCTAGGGATTCAGAGATGATCTTCTTTCTTCTTCTGCATCAGTATTCCTGTTATCTCTTCAAAATGCGGGATCTTCTCCCTGTAATTTATCCCAGTGATGAACATTTGATAATCATCAATGAAACCATTCATTGTAATGGTTACAAGATCTGTATCGTCAACTGTATGACCAATGTCTGATAATTTGTTCTTTAGATCCTTGATCCTTGCTAAAAATGAAGCAATTGTTTCATTCTCCTCCATCTTCAAGGACATGATCTTACTCTTGAGGAACATAAGACAATTTGAATTCCTGATCTCGTACAATTCCTTCAGAATTCCCCAGATCTCGTTAGCAGACTTACCATCTTTGATGTGTTGTATAATGCATTCTTTCATTGACATCTTTAAAATTGTCCTTTCTCTACTTTCTCATTTCTCCCAGTTTGGGATCGATGCTGATCCAACCGCGGGCTTCAGCTCATCCCCATTCAGAATTGTCCAAGCACTCTGCGCTTCTAGCAGAGTCTGCATATTGAACTTCCAATTTGCATAATTAGAACCATTGATCTTGTTATGCTCGTTCATGCATGCTTCAAATATATTGTTATTCATCTTAGCGATTTAGAGGAAAAATACGACAGGTAAAACATGTTAAATTTACCCCATATCTATGACAGAGAGAGATCATTGTTCTTCAATGTTGTTTGATCTCGTAGCACACCCGCTAATCATCATGGCTTTCTTCTCAGCCTCTAGACAACCTTATGTGGTCAGCTACAACCTTGTTCTTGGCTTCCCCACACAGCTTCTCTCATAGGTACAACCTTGTTGTTGGAATTCCCATGTAGCCACAGCCTTGTTGTTGGATTCCACGCTCGTCGCCGATATGCTTGTCTCTTCCGCGATGTCATCGCAACTGTACACGAAATTCCTGCGAAGAAAAATGAATAAAATATTCGCGAAGGAGATACAATTCCCTCATTGCAGAGGTACACTTAGAACCAGCGATGATCTTGAGGTCATTACAGTTATCCTCCTCGGAACTGTAATGATCTTGTTTCAAAGAACCACCCACCAACTAGCGTACAGGTTCCTCAGCCTTGAAACTCTGATACCATGATAAAAATGGAAATGTTTGTATTAATAAAATAAAACCCACTGGTCAGCTCTACGAAAGAGAGCCGTAACCAGGAGAGTTTGACTCTGCAGAATGCTCTACATTGTTCATGCATATTACACATTAAATAGAAAACATGGTTTTAAGGAAGTTAGAACAACATCCTAAGAAATAGAAACTAATTCCTATCTTGAGGTTACGTGAACCAACTCTACCTATTATAGCATATTCTCCATTATCTTCAACAGTAGCTCCAAGTAAGATTATGTAGCTGCAGAGCCATCGTCTAGCAAGAAAGTATAGAATTCTAAAATATTGCACCAATAAGCTTGTATTAAGCCACACAATTTGAAAACTCCGGGGAAAAGGTATTTACTCCTATATTGACTTTAGAACAAGCTATTTTTTCAATATGTTGCATGAATTAAGTGTTACGATATAATTTTAAAAAGTGATTCCTCTAATGTTTCTTTTTGTAAAAAGGGTTCCAATTACATTGTTTTAAAAATGGCTCAAGTAAATTTTTTACTAGAAGGGATTGTTTAAATTTAAAATGAGGTTTAATTATTTTAAGGTTCATTAAAAAAGAGGCTTATATGATTTCTTAAAAGGGTTGCAAGTGTTTTATTTTATGAATGCTCATGTATTGTTTAAAAAAATGGGTTTCTAGAGGTTTTTAATTTTTTTTTAAAGAAATCTGAAAGGGTTTATTTAAAAAAAAAAAGGAATTTGTTACTAGTTTAAAAAGGGAAGAGAGAATTGGACATGATGTGTTAAACTCGTATGAGAAGCAAATACAAAGTATAAATCCAATGAATAATGTTTGAATGAGTAAACAAATAGGAAAATCCAAAAGAAATAGACAATCAAAGAAACAATAAAAGTTGTAAAGAAATAAACAATCAAAACAATAATAAAAGTTGTTTTAGATCTATTTAAACAAGCTACCAAAAGGAAAAATAATACATTCACATTAAAATGCATAGAAGAATGAGTAGATGATAACATTCTTCCACTTATTGTAGATGTAAAGACAACGAGGGAGGCCTTGGATACACTTGAAAGAAATTTTGGTGAAATGGGGGTAATCAAGTTGAAGATGAAGAGTTTGGAGAATCCCATTGTGCTCAGTGACAAGTGGATAGTGGCTGTGAAGAATTTGCAAAAGAAAAAGACAGAGAGCAATAAGAGAAGGCTCTCATTGTAGAGAAGGAAGAATATGATATTGTAGATGTTTTTAATCTTAACTTTGATTTTGAGTGTGCACATGTTACCAATAGCTAGAAAGAAGCAACCACATTTGAAGATGAACTAAAGCTCTGTGAAGCATGACTTGCAGAACCATGTCTTGATGAAGTTAGAATAGAAGTTGTAGAGATGGATGTTGAAGACGAAAAAATTATTCATATTTTTATGAAGTGGAATCGTACAACTTAATTTTTCCTAATTTTTGGTACTGTTCCGCCTGTCCTGCATGCAAGACAGATGTTTGCATATGGTTGAAGTGTGCCAAATTTTTGGATATCGCGGACTGTGGATGCGGCCTTCTGCAGAGCTAAACCCTGGTGGGGTGGAGAAACTCGTCCTTTGTTGCGTTTGTCATTTGCTGGCTTGTCCTCTGCTAATTGGTATGGCTCTTCCTCCTTTAGGCGAGTCTAAGGTTAACTGTTATTGTTCGGTAGTGTATAATACCTACCTCACAGTCCTGTCATGGTAACCGAGGGTTTTCTGTTCGTTTTCTCAGGTCTGGGGTTATGTTTTCCCCTGCTTCTGGTCGCTGTTCGGAGGGTTTCACTGTCGAACCTGGTAAATGTTTCCCTTTTGCATTGTCTTTGAACATTGATGCTATCTTTCTTATTCCAATTTTCTTTGTTTTGCGATTTAAAGGTTTGTTGGTGCCGTACATAGTCAATGAGCTCGAAAGGTGGAGGGTTACTTAGCTCAATTCTTTCTGCCATAAATTCAAACAGTAACGCCCTTATTGTCCAGGTATGCACAGGAGATCTAAGTTAATTTCGAAAGGTTTAATGTCCTCTATGAGAAACATTTTGAACGATGGCTATATTAAATCTTGTTTGAATTCTAATATGTATTCTATGGGGAACTTTTCGGCTACGAGGCGTGGATTTTATCCACTATATATATATATATTTCTAATGGAAGTCATTCTGGCTAAGAGCCATGGATATTTTTTTAATGGAAGTCATTTTCGCTAAGAGCCGTGGATTTTATCATTTGTATGATCTAGACCTGTTTTTTGCTTTTGGGAAGATACTATTGTAATATTGAGTCTATTTCGCTGCTTAAGGGGAACTTGGAACCTTTGAAAAATGTAATCGTTTGCATGAAATATAGTAGTGTATTTTCTGAGACTATTCTAATTCTCCTTTGTTGGTTGATGAATACGAGCTCTGTAAATGGAAATTTTCCTGAAGTTGTTTTAATGGTTCCAACCACTGTATATTATTTATGTCGGGCTAGTATATTTCTTTTATTGAAACTGCATTAAATCAGTTTATTACTAGGTATTGATTCTATAATCCAGGTCGTATAGAATTGACTCGATCACCCCTTATCTAGAAATTTACTATTATTTATTTTGTTACTCCGTTCGTGTTCATTTCATGATGAATTTATAGTTTCTCAGCCTGGTTCCCTAATCAGTAATGCTGAAAGGGTTCAATTCTTTTTCTTCTTAATTTAGTTTTGAAATTGACAACTCATGTAAATGCCATGAGGTGGTAAGGAATCCAACCATGTGTCAAGACCATCCATAGTAAATATTTTACTTGTTGGAATACAATTTTTAGGTTTTTCGTGGTTTACATTCTTTTAGTCTATTTCCAGCAAATTAATGAATTTGAACTAAATTGCAGATTAATGAAACTTAACTACATTGTAAAAGCAAAGCAATGCCCCGACTGAGTGTCATGCAGCTTTCCCTTCAAAGCAATTGCACAAATTTTTTTTTTTTGATAAAAGCTAAAACGATTATTAATGCAAACAAATATATATTCAAGAAATATATTTGGGTTGTGTCTTGCATTCGTATTTTAATTAGCCAAGTTTTTTTACAAAGAGCTTTTATTAAAATTAGTTTAGTTGACTTGAAACTGGAAAAAAAATTAAACTTAACAGTACTGGAATGTAAAAAAAAAAAATTAAACTTAACAGGACTGGAATTGATGAATCTATTGAACAAAGATTAAAGGTAATAAACACTGTTAAATGAACACACATAATCCAGAATTTGCAGTATAACAACAAGAAGATCCATAAACAAGAAGATGCCATACAGAGTGAAAAGTGGATGATACACAAGGCAGATATGAATAGTATAGGAGAAAGAAATAAGAATTCATCAACCATTATTCACATGCCGAGTAGCCTCCCCTTGTCTGTTATCAGATGTCA
Organism: Pinus taeda; assembly: GCA_000404065.3. NCBI lineage: Eukaryota > Viridiplantae > Streptophyta > Pinopsida > Pinales > Pinaceae > Pinus > Pinus taeda. Next base: position 76,833 of record APFE031185010.1, on the reverse strand, counting down.
ATCCTGTGCATCAAAAGGTAACTTGAGTAAATCTAAAGTACCCTATTCATAGTTTCCTAAGGAAATTTTGAAGCCCTAACCTGAATTTTTGTAACAAATTACACATTGAATTTGGCATGTTGCAAGAGCATTTGTATTGTTGTTGTGGCAGACCCCTGAATTTTTGTAACAAATTACACATTGAATTTGACATGTTGCAGAGAGCGTTTGTATTGTTGTCCCGCAGACCTCGGCAGGGACTACCGCCACGAGACACTTGATGTACAAACTTTGGTCTCCTCAAAGGGCTTCCCATGATCTATCTTGTGTTGGATGTGGTTTATGATTTTTTATTTCATTATTCTCTATTTTCTCCATAAAATTTAATTTGCATACACACATTAAAAATTAATCAATAGACAAAAAAATATAAATAGGAATAAACCCTAATAGCGTAGATTTTCATATTTTTAACTATAGTTTTATCATATATGTTGTGTTGAACACTCGAGAGGAATATCCATGATAATTTAAGAATCATTAGGGATGGTTAGAAACTAGTTAAGGTGACTAAGTCTCAATTGTAACACGAGTTTAACATGGACTTAGGGTAGTTACGTTATTGTTTTAGAGTTGAGGTAAAGAGAGTCCATGAAAATAAAAATATGTATATTTGCATTAAAAAATACATGTTAAAAACATGTTTGATCTCTTTATTATGGAGAGATGTAAACCAACATCCACTCAAACTAAAGAGGAATCACATTTATTGACCAAAATGAGTCGTAAGAGCGAACAAGAGGAAGAGAATTTAGTGAATGTGCCATATGTAAGTGTGTTCCAAAGGCTTATGCGTTGGAGTACATACTCATAAATATTGCATTTGTAGTGAGAGTTATAAGTGCATACATTCAAAATCTAAAGATACATCATCGAACATTTGTGAAAATGATCATTAGGTACTATGGGGAACTAATGATTATGTTGTTTTCTATTAACGAGATGGAAACCAAAATATCCAAATGCATGGGTTTGTTAATGTTGATTGGATATGTGATGTGGATAATGCTATATCCATTAGTGTGTATACATTAACAATATTTGAAGGAGATATGAGCCATAAGAATAAGAAATAATAAGTGGGTGCTCATTCTAGGATTGATAGTTTCAAAGACTTCCAAAGAAGTCATCTGGATGCAATAATTTTTCAGATATGTTGAACTGGAGCATGTGCTCATGGTTATTTATTGTGACAATCTTTGGTCATCAATCCTATGTTCATTAGCAATTTAAGCATATTAAGGTGAAATTTGGCTACATTACAGTGTTGGTTGAGTGAAGTGAGACAATATTTCTCGAGGTTAGGATTAGTTTAGTGTAATGACAAGGTGGTAACTCAACATTGATTAATATAACTCCTAAGTGAAAGGCTTTTAGCATATTTCAAGTTACATCACCAATGCAATTAGTAGTTTTCATTTGTATATGAAATGCAGAAATATATA
>APFE031185010.1:42642-62850 GCA_000404065.3 Pinus taeda | reverse complement strand
AACTATGGAAATATTTGAGAAAAAATAAATTAGAAAATATTATAAGATAAAGTAGGTAAATTGTATTTTTTTTAAGAAGGTATATCCATGTGCTCCAAAAGATTTGAGAAAAACAAAACAAATTAGAGAATATTATAGGATAAAGCATGGGAAAGTTTAGAGACGGGCAATACATGTTCGTGCAATAATGGTAAAGTTGGCATAATTTTTTTAATGCGGGAAGATTGACAAAAGACAAACCAAGAGTATATTATACCTTACAAGTGCGAGGGAAAGGTTGGAGGATTTAGTGGAGATGTCTCATAAGATTATACGATATGCTTTAGTTATGTACTATAGTTTTTATATTAATGAAATATTAGGGGATATAGTAGTTAAATTTTTTAAAGAATGTTATAAATAATATTATTATAAATATAAGAAGTTAATTATTTTTAGTAAAAATTTTATAAAATATTTTAAGAATATTTTTTATAGTAGTTAAAGATCAAAGGTTGAAATTTATTCACAGAAATTATATAATTTAATTTTTCTATTGATTAAAAAAAATGTCAATATGTGTCATGAATATTTACGTTTTAAGTTTAGTATATGGTATTAGTAAGTTATTTTATTGACACATAGTATTGTAATAAATCTTATATTTCTAAGTGAAGAATATTCATAGTAAAATAAAGATGAATATTCGAGATCATTTTTTCTGGCTAATTTTAATTAAACTGACACAAATTTTTAAAAACTTGAGTTTAAATTGTTTAATGTGCATAATTCAAGTGCTCCAAGGGTTTTCAAGGGTGCTGAATCTATTTATGGATTCAAAAATGTATTTTAAACAAAAGCAAAAGTCATGAAATTGTATTACCAAATTTTGGTGAATTCTGGTGAAAAGGGCTATTTCCTCTATAAGTTAGGGCTTAGTCTAACTACTAAATAGCCTTTTTCACAATCATCAAAGTCTGACATATATTTTTAAAAACTTGAGTTTAAATTTTTTAATCTGCATAATTCAACTATTCCAGGAATTTTTATTTTAAACAACAAAAATTCTTGAAATAGTATTGCCTAATTTTGATGAATGTGGGAAAAACTATTTAGTTTAAAAGTTAGACTTATGACATAACATGTTACACCATAACGTAACTATAATTCATAACATAACTAATAACTATATAATAATATATATTAACTATTATACTTAATTATAACATCTCACCACACATTTAATAACTAACATAGTTTATAACTATTACATAAAATTATATACATAGTTTCAAAATTTTTAAAAAAACCAAACAATATATATATAATACATACCATTCCATTCCTGTACCATAACTATAACTATAATGTATAGTTTATAACTTATAAATAAAATTATATATATATATATTATATATATAATATATATATATTTAGATTTATAGCATTAACATAGTTGTATAACTATTAAAGTAACTAAATTTATTATTTCTACATACATATATATAAGATAAATAGTTGATAACATAATTATATAACTAGAAATATAATTTATTTATTATAATTATAAGATCATATGGTTATCTATTATAGTTTTATATATGGAAAACATATAACCTAACATAATTATATAATTATTTATCACCTCCCTAGATACTTGCATGATCCATGTTAACATCAAATTTATCCAAATTATAAAGGGATCAAATCTTTGGTGCAAATCTCTTTTTCAAGTGCAAAACTTGAGGAAATGTTTGAACCTAGAGAGATTTGATCACTCTCCATCTTGATAGATCTAGAGTTAAGATGGATCTAGGTTGGTTTAATTATTAATAATTAATATGGCTTAGTAGAGTTTATATATGAAATGGCCTTTTTCACGATCATTTTTCTCGTTAATTTTAATCAAAACATGATAGATATTTTTAAAAACTTAGGTTTAAATTTTCTAATCTACATAATTCAAGTGCTCCAGAGGTTTTCAAGGGTGTTGAATCTTTTTATGCATTCAAAGATGTATTTTAGAAAACAAACAATCCATGCATGCCTAATTTTGTTTCGTAGCTAGTTTCATTCCTCACACCTTGTTTTCTTTCGCATGTATTTCTATTTTGTCTCGACATGTAAGTAGATTCATTGCATTGCTGGTTTATTTTTACATTTAGCTTTGTTTCCTTACATTTTTCTTTTTCATTGAATTTAGATTTTGGTTCCTTCCATTGCATTGTTCACTTACCTTTTCATGTAGTTTTGTCTCTTTGCATTACTTTTGATTTTTTATTGCATTGCATTATTCATTACATTTTAGTTTAGCTTTGTTTGCATAAATTTCTCTTTCTCTTCAAGCTTGTACATAAATAAAACTATAAATAGCTTCCCTTACCTAACTTTCCCAAAATGTTGAAATCCTAATAAATGTTTGTGTGTGGTTGTGATATTCGCTTCAAAAAGAAATCACTTGTACACCCTAGTATAAAAAGCACTTAATATTTTCTCCATGAAGTATTAACATTTTAGTGAGGAAAATGTGATTCGATACTAATGGAGATATCATAAATTCTTAGGACCTACAATAATAACTATAGTTCTACTTCCACTTCTGTTATAAATGTTTCAATTTGTATGTTTTGATGTCCAACTGTGAGTTCGAGACATGATATGGAAACATTGTGTTGGAGCTTAGAATTTTTTTGTTAAATTTTTGCAAGTGTAGGCCCAAACAACATGGATAAAGAATAGAAGAGGTGTGATTGGAATTGTTGGTTCCCAGATTGTCCTGGTAACTAACAACAATGTGAGAAGACATTCATTGAGGATCAAAGATCCTCTCACTCTGGGTAAATAGGGATTCCCTCCCTTCCACCACAGGAGGTATTACCTGTTAATAATGTTAATGAAGGAAATACTATTTAAAATAAAAATGATTAGACTAGATTCATAATTAAATAGTGTTTAAATAAAAATGAGGTTTTAGGGAAAGAAATGTGGTGGGAACATAACCAATGAAACTTGTAAATTAAAATATCATTTATAACACATATGATGTTTTAAATTAATATATCACAACTCACACACAATATTAGAATTAATACAAATTAACATTTAAAATAAAAAGAAAATAAAGAAATTAAAATAAGATGGCTTAAACGCATCTAGTTGAAAGGTGTAGTTAAAATAATATGATATTAAGTATCACTGTTAATTTATCATGCACAAACAATTAGAAAATTTGATTTAATTATTTCTAATAATAAATATTGGAGAAAAATTACATTAAATAATTAATGTATGAAATATTTTTTTGAATATGATAAAGTCAAACTATTCTCAATCAATCACATTATCCAATAAAGCAAATAATGTAGAAAAATAATAAAACAAAAAAAAAATAAGTTAAAGGAACTAGTTCTTAATGGAATTCAAATGCATTGTGCAAATGAAGCCTAGATAACATTTATCATTAGAATTTCAACATACAACAAATAAAATCAAATATGATTTAAAAACCCTGAAATATCAACTATTGGAGAATTCAAATCATTTATGTATTCAAAACTAATGTATAATAAAGTTATATGAATAACCTTGCACAATGAACTAGTAAATAAAACCTCACATTAAAAGAATACATTAAAATAAAATGAAGGAATAAATAAACTATGATATTATTAAATAAAAAATATCATAGTCATATGAATGACAATAGCAAGATTATGCCTATAAAAAATTATAAGCCTTCATCTCTATCCCACCATCCTTCAATTTGCCAAAAGGCTTCCAAAAGAAATCCTTACATTCTATTTTATATTTCAGGGAATTACTTTCCCATTTAGTTCTCATAAATTCGAAAATAAAATTACATTAATAACAATAATTTTGTCTAAATGAATTACATATTTCATCTTCTTGATCTCAAATCTTCCACGTTAAGAAGTCTTTAGATAATTTTTCCTACATAATGAAAAGTAGAATTAGTCCTTTAATATAAACTTAATGATAAATGAAATCAAAATATAAACTTACCTTTCATAATGTTCCCCTCATGATATTGTCTCAGGATGTTTGTTAAATGAAAATTAATTTTTATTAGGTAAAACATAGCGAATTCTTCTCAATTATTTAAATATTAGGGTATAAAATATATATTTACTATGAATGTATTTTCCAAAACTTTCAACAAAACATAAAATCCAAAATATTAAATTTATATGAAATATATTATTTTCTTCCTTTTAAATGTTCAAAGAAACCTTAACCATGCCAATGAACTTAAATTTGCCCAATTTCTCCATCCAACTATTAAAATAAAATTCTAGTTTAAAATAAAACAACATGAAAATATGTATATATTTTGAATTTTGAATATAAATCATGAGTTTAATTATATATTTCAAATTTCTATCTTAATATAAATTTCAAATGATATTTTTTATAAATTTCAACCACATTTTATATGTAAATATAAATTTTAAGTTTTTAAAATAAATATAATATATAACATTTAAATTTTATTTTATATATATAATATATATATATATATATATATATAAAGTTTTTTATATATAATACCAAATTTAATATATATTTTTTAATGGAATAAGGCAATTGATAATGGTTGGAAAATGAAATCTCACCAAACCAAAAATTTTAAGTTGGAATCTTGTAAATTTCCCTACTAAGAAGCCTGACATCTACATAGAATGGTAAACCCCAAAGTTTACTGACAAGTCTGCTAGATCCTATGGGTTAACTATATATAGATATATAACTGCATTGTATACCATACAAATTCTATTACATATTAAACTTCATTATATACCGCATGAAATCCGAAACTCGTTGGAGTTGGAGGAGAGAAATTGTTGGCATGTTAAATCTGACGCAATATGGTCTGTTAAAATTTTTTGATTGGACAGTCATCGGGTCGGAACTTAGGGGAGATTAGTATAGCTTATCAGGGCCAATGCCTTTTCCCAAGCTTGTTAATCGACATTCCTTGAGAGTTTGATGGCATAATCGACATTCGTTGAGGGTTTGATTGTCTCACACGTTAGCAAGGCTCTTTAATCTTTGAAGTGTGGAGCCTCTTTAATATTTTAATTGAAGAGTGATAAGTTAGGTAGGGTATTAGGTTACGTTTAATCTTTTTTATTTTATTATTTTATTGTTTTATTAAATTTTATTTAAATTTATCTTATTTTTAATTTATATAAAATTTTATTAGGATTAATATTTAATTCTTGCATTATGTTTTTCATTTAATTAATTTATTATATTCTAATTATTTTTTATTTCTTATAATTAGGTAGGCTATTAGGTTACGTTTAAGGTTTTTTATTTAATTATTTTATTGTTTTATTATTTATTTAATTTATCTTATTCCAATTTATATAAAATTTTATTATGATATATTTAATTCTTGCATTATGTTTTTATTTAATTAATTATTATATTTTAATTATTTTATTTTTATAATAATTTTAATAATTTGTATTTTAATTATTAAATTAACTAATTTCTTTATCTTTAATTTATTTAATATGTTTACGTATGCCAAAGAGACTCATATTTATTATTAAATTCATAATTGTGTTTAATGGTCTCAACCTTTCTTGTGTTTATCTTGTATAGAACATGTGTATTTTGACAGGTTGATTATTGCTCCTTATGAATGGGTTTCTTAGGCTCAATGTTTATAAGGAAAACAAAATTAATAAGTAATACTATATATATCTAGAAGGGAATAATTTGGATATATGTCATAATTACCCTCAATGATTAAAATTTTAACCATGTGTGACCTCCATCTCTGTTGGTTTCGACTTATGTGATATATGGTAAACTGATGAGTCGAAGTGTTACACAGTATTTAGTACTAGGGTACTGGTAAAGAAATCTTTGTTGGGGTTCCAATGTCATAGGTTGCAGACAATACTATTAGATTGCAAAACCCTATTTCCGATAGTAACCCATTTGTACATTGGGTACCTAGACTTCACCCACTTTATGGGTGTTGCCAAAAGGGCCCATGTTAAGCAATATTTTGTTGGCCACTACTTATCAAATCTTGGGTCTGCCAAAATCTCGCCCAACAACAATATAGACATGGGAAGTCATAGATGGTAGGTTCAACAAATATGTCAGGGAAGAACAGAGGAGGCTCAGATAGAAGGGAGTCATCCTTCACCAAGTGTTGATGCTCAAGCTCCCACTCATACTCTTCATGAATGACAACACATGTTGGTTGTGCAACACTCCGTCAGTGGATTGTTCCTTATTCACAACAAGTGTGGAGTCCAGAATGGAAGAACACAAGACAATATCATCTGGAGGAACAACCGAGTGTGAAGATGGAGGTTGTTGAACATAATGCATATGACAACTCAATGGACTCACAACAAAATATAAGCGAAAATTAAGCGAAGTGATGTTGGGAGGATGTGACAGCTGAACAGGGGTGTGAGCATGATCCTCAACATCACTTTGTAGTGATGGAGCTATTTGATGAGGGGATGGCAAGCAGTCACTTGTGACAGTGACCGAATTCGTCTGGGATTTCACAGCGCTATCACTAAAGAATGTTGAGTGAGGCTTGATTTCAAAAGTTTTCTTGGGATGAGCAGATTTCTTAACATGATACTTGAACCGGTCCCAAAGATAGAAAAATTTCATCTGGCTCTTCGAAGCTTGAAATTGCAAGTCATGGAAACGTTGCCAAAAATCCATAGTCGATTCATGGGGAGCCTTCCATTGTTGTAACAGATTTTGGTCAAGATGGTCTAGATCAAAATGGTGGAAAGTGTCTTCAATGACATCACAAAAGTGCTCAAGTTATTGTACGTCGTCAACCAATAGGTTGCACAGCCACCAAAGTGGAGATTTACCAAGTGTGTATGCAAGAAACAAGCTGGCCTGTTCGTTGGTACATCCATCTTCCTCATGAAGCATGAAAATAAATTCATGTAAGAACTCAGGCCACGCCACCTCGCCTTCACCATCATACGTGTAAGTGGACAAGTGATCGAAAAACTCCCTCGTGATTGTGACATCTTCGTGATTTGAAAAACATCCCAGAGGGACAAGAGTGCAAGAATCAATGATAGATACACAAAGGTTGAAAACAAAATGAGAGGAGACATCTTTTCATTTGTCCCTCCTTTTAACACCAGAAATGTTGATGGTGCTAGACCCACCAACATGTTAGGGGATCTCCCCGGTAAGAGGTCCCAATTAGACCTCAGACCGTTTGGTGTAGGAGTCTCAGTAGTGGGTCATATGGTAATGCCTTGACTGTGATTTCGCACAGAGGCAAGTAATATAACCTTGTTGGTAGCAAGGGTGTGACAACTATAGTGAGTTAAGAAAGGTACATGAGAGGTTCTAACACACAGGGGTTGAGATGAGTGCAACCCTTGGAAACATGTGATAGCACGCAATTAAGAAGGGAACACATGAGAAAAGATGCATCACAACATGGAAGGCAAGTTAGCAAGCAATCCAAAGTGATGGTTAAACCAATAGCACATTTCAGAAATATTCATACTTACATACACAGATAGTTACACATGCATGCGTAAGAAAACCAATACATATATCATTTAGAGTAAACCAGATAACATAGAATACAATACAACATATGCATGAAACGTGTTGGCTCTTGTTATATCAAGAATTGTAAGTTCCATTCCTACAATACATCCATGTCCAACCACTAGTTCCTATAGCGGAATGTTACAGCCACAACCGCCTACTCCTCCAAAGAGATGTACTAGCTCTTCACAGTGGAGAAGCCAAGGCTCATTACAATACTGTCCAATCTCTCTCCAAGATAGTCTTATCGGAAGCTTGGTTGATGAAAAGCCTATACAATGAGTTATGAGGGACTATTTATAGCAAAGGGTGGGGTGGCCCTCCACATTCCCCTTTGTGACAGTTCAACTACCCTCATGGCTCTTCATCTACTCTATTACTGTTATATCCAACTATCACAACTTTATTTACACTTGACAAGACATTACATTACAATGCACATATACCCATGTGAGAGAAATGGCTTAAGCAAACCATGCTTGACATCAGTATGACTTAGACAACCATGTAAGTCCAACTCCTCAACATCCTCGCACTGATCAACAGTAACATACTAATGCAAAGATCGGTAGTCTGCGATGGTGTCCATGTGCTCCAAGGTGACATCTTTCTGGAACCTGACTCTTGCTTCCATAACATCCGGGTACATTGCTTGGGCTCCTCTATCCGACTCATCTATAAGCATGCTCATCATTGTCTTCAATGCAGTTAGAGCAGCAAGATACTTGTGCATGATGTCTACATTGATGGGCAAGTCTGGGCTGGTAGAAATGGATGTCAACTCGTCAAAGTACGAGTAAAGCTCTAGTCAAACCTATGCCTTTGTCTTCGCCTAGGTGGGAGTCCCAATAGATGGGATCACATGTGCACGCACCACAACATCCATACTCTTGAACACACATGCATGGGAAGCCTGTATACTAGTGATGAGTTACGGGAGCTTTTCATAGTTCTGAATCTGACTCCGTATATGTGCCTTCAGCTTGACTGCACTAGCCTTCATCATCTCAGGCAAGTGAAGCGGGGCTCCCTTGTATCTCATCATCCATGTTTGCATGTAATCAACAACATCATGCAAGTTCGTCAAGGTGCTTGCTCTTCTAACACATCGTTGTTCCCATCCATTGAGATGGATGACTGCCTTATGCACGGTGCCAAACTTGGAGTACAACACTTACATAATTGTGTCAAGGGACGATACTTCATCTAGTATTTCCTTCTTCAATTCAACTTGGGCAAACGTTGTCCCCAACTCTTCTCCTTGCTTGATCATCTGAAGTTCTTTAGCCATTCACTCATTTTCATCTATCAGAAAGCGAACACTTGAGCTAGTCGCTTCAGCATACACTCTAGTTGCATTGGCCAAGGCTGCTGGATGTTTACACACGTCAGACACAATCACTCATTCCTCAATTTCCGTAGGAAATGTATGATCATCTGGATTCGACACTCTACAAGACTGCACAACTCTATGTTGAGACTCGTTGAATGAGATGTTGTGCATCTCTCCTTTCGGTTGATCTCCGAGGATCTCAGTGCCTCCTCGATCACTTGAGAATTGCTCATCATCTAGATGTGGTGAAGTAGGTAAGTCAACCTCTTAGTGATGAGGCATAAGGTCGATGTCCTGTTCCGATTCCCATTGCTCCATATCTGTATCCAACTGTTGAAGTGCTTGCTCTATCTCACGAGCAATGTCTTGCTCCTGCCATGGTTCAGCCTATCTACATGATGCCAACGTTTCTAGTAAATCCACTACTATTACAAGTGCGGTTTCATCTATTTGCACATGTTGTGCCCCCCCTGTACATGTTGCTACCGCGCTTCCCTCTCCTACTTGTGCAGCTCTTGTTCCTTCCAGAGTTTCTCCTTTAGCTCATGCAAGTCCTTCTCTTCTTCCTCCATTCTTCTCTTTTTCCTTTTCCTTTGCGTGATTCGCTTGTGGTGTTGCTACCTCTTCGCCTCTATAGCCATAATTGTTTTCTCCACAAATGGATCTACTCAGAATTTTCAGATTTTCTCTTCCTCCATGCAATCAAAAATCTTCCTCTTGCCCTTGTCGTGCGTTGAACATTCGTATGAAGGTGTAGGATGGTGAGGCATACCAATCAACAATGTCTATCATTGCCTCCATTTCTTCCTTCGACATGCAGGGTGGATCCTGTTCGAATATCATCTTGTAAACTGGGTTGACAAAATGATCAGACAATCGTGTGATTACTCCTCTGAAGCTGCATTTGGACAACAACTTACAATATGTGTTCACAGTAGTCTCCGTTGGTGACCATGCCCACTCCAAGCCCGGGAACTCCTATCAGGCATAGATTGCATCTAAAATGTAGTCAGACATGTAGATATCTACTTGCATACCTTCGGGTGACTGTCGAGCCCTCATTACATGTTCCTTCAGATGATGAGCCAACATGCTGGACCAATTACATGGTTTACCCTCTCTAGCCAGTTGGTCCAATGCGATCACCCAACTTTGTAGGAAGGTTTCGTGCTTTCTTGGGCACATAGTCGACATGCAAATATGACCAAGTATTGATATGCCTTCTGCAGTATGTTCATCTTATAGATCTGGTTGTGTGTCATCCTGAATCTAGCCGACTCCTTTACCGAGTTCTTCAGAATGTCTATGGAGTTTACACTATTTCTGGGTAAGCTGAAAGGAGTTTCCATGATAGTCATGAGCTTCGACATCTAATACATCTCATCATAATACTATGCCCAGATGGTAGCAAGCTTCGTTCCACTGACACTACTCAGATTCATCGCCTCGAGATCAGTGTGCAAGACAATCCAGTGTATCATGTCCGCGCATGGGAACGTGGGGTATCTGCATTCAATTAGGTACAAGCTAGACTTGTGAATGTTCACATACACCTGACAGTCTTCGAGGTCTTCTGCAAAAGTGCCTGCAAATGCTTCATTGACCTCTTGCCGTTTTAGCTTGATGTCCTTGTCTAGAAATAGCTTGGTATCTTCATAGATCGATAGAAATGCATAAACCTCCTCAACTGCTACTCCAGTTGCACTTCTGTTAGTGTCCTATGATCTTGCTCTCTTCGAGGCCATTGGTCATGTACTGCTAAGAGGCAGATGAACACCCGAAAGATCTCGTGACAAAGCAACATGCATGGAAAGAAATCTATCAACGAAAACCAAAGCAAATTCGAGGATTGACATAACACATACCTAGGGAATGATAGCCAAAGATTGTGCAATTTTCTCTAGGAGGCTGGGTGAATGGCTGCCATAACTGCGCAAAAGGTAGTCTGGGCTATCTGGGATGCAAGACTGGCTGCTAGATTTGTGCAATGCGCAATCTAAGCTGACTGCTGACTACTGGGATTGCACAATTTGTCATTCCAGCTGACAATGATTGTAGGCTCAAGGACTTAATTCCGCAATTTCCTAGGCCATCAGTAATTGTCGCTCATAAATGCACAAAGGAGTCATGGAGGACAATGCATGGGAAGAAATGCACATTTCTGAAGAGGGAGACAAAGTCTTCCTTCCCCGGATTGCGCAATGTTATCTTAGTGAGGCAGAGTCCGGCCCAAGGTTGGCCAAACTAGCCGACGGGCAACTAAAAGAAAATATGAAAGTGAATGCAATGTGACACTAAGTGAAAGCAGAAGTGATTGATCATGCATGCAAACATTGAATGAAAATTTCGTTAAAAGATCAACATGCATGTGGGTGAAGCGATTCGCCGAATCGAAGAATGTTTGTGCAAAAAAATTTCAAGCATGTGACAATAGTGAGATAGCAACGAAAACTGAAACGATACTAGTACAAGCTAGTATGCATGTAAACAACAACAAGCATTCAAAGAGATCAAGCAAACAACACTCACACAAGTGAAACCACACAAAGAGATAGAAATGTTGAAAAAGACAAGTTGGGACAACTTACCCGTGAATAGTTGAGCCGGATGTGTCAAAAAGTTTTGGATGTGTTGTGGAATGTCAGAGCTCCAAGATCGATGTGAAAGAGTGAGATTTGATGCATCAAATAAATAAGTTTGAGCTCATGACGCGCATGCCACAAATCTAGGAGGAAGCGAAACTTGGAGGAAAGTTTCTAGAATGAACTTTGCATGTAACCTATGGCTGTTAAAAATAGCTCCCTGAATCAAGGGATGCTTTTTGCATGTTGCCTTTTGCTATTCTAAGAAAAACAAGCCATGTATGCAAGTCAAGTTTCCTTGGTCCCACGTGAAACTGGTCAACCCAACTACTCATGCATGAGGCTACTCGACTGCTGGGAGAAAATGTGCATTTCTGAATGGGAGTTGGGCTGGCTGCCCATGAGATTTGTGCAATTTCTGGGCAGAGTAGTTGGCTGTTGCCCAGGATTGCGCAATTCCTGGGCTGAGCAAGCCTGCTAGGAAGGATTGCGCAGTTTTCTGGGTGAAGCCTGACTGACAGGATTGCACAATTCTGGAACCCAGCAGGTTGCTAGATAGAATTGTGCAATTTCTAGAGGGAATGTTGGTTGCCCTCCAAAATTGCGCAATTTCTTGGGGAAGATGCTTAGCCTGCAACTCGACCAAGTCCGAGTGAACACCCTGTGAGGAGAATGCATCAAACTTTGATCGACGGACTGTCTTTGTGCAAGAAAAACAATGAAACTTGTATACTTGATGAAGCAAGACAAGGTGCTATAAAAAGTTAGTAGGGAGGCTCCAAAACGAAGCCAAAGAAAAATTTTGGAGGGTGGTGGTAGCCACTACAACATAATGCAACACTTGAAATTAAGAAAAAGTGTTAAAAATAATCTCTCTTAATAATCTAAGATATTTTTAGAAAAATACTTCTCCCAATTATTAGTCTAGATATTTATAAAAAAAATCTGTGTTACTAATAGATATAGATATCTCTAGAAATAGATAGTCTTAGTTAATTCAGTTTTAGATAATTCTACATAATTCCTGGTCTGTCCTAAATAGATTTTAATGCTAAAAAGGGTAATACCGCTATTACCAAAACTCAAAATTTTAGTTAAAACAATTTTCTTAAATTTTTAATTTTCTACGCACTAAATATGTGTTAGAATTAAGAGATTGCTATTTTTCTATGATTACACTATCACTTAATCATCATTAGTAAATACATTACATTGAGAAAAAAACCATAAAACTAAAAACTAGCATTAAGACTAATAATTGTAAAAAAAAAGTGCTGCCCAATTTGTCAAGAGATAGATTTATAATTTCGTAGAGTTTCAAAATAGAGTATTAAAAACAAAAAAAGCTACCCAATTATTGAAGGGATAGATTTCTGGTTCAAAAATCTTGCCAATGACAGAAAGTTTCGGCCAAAGAACTTACAAAATTGGGACCAGGACATTGTCGCTTTAATTTTCCGGGAGGATGGCTAATTTTTCGGCAATAGTTTGTCAATGCTTGCGTTGAATGTCAATGGACGTTCGAGAAAATTCGGTGAAAATTCGAAATTTTAATTTTTTTATTGCACATCCAATAACGATTGATAGGAGGACCAGTCTGTTCCTTCTTTTTCAAAATTTACTTTTGACCGACTTCCAAAAAGCAACCATTGTTCACCACACAAATTTTCAATGGTTTCCGGTCTAAGTGGTTAGGATGATGTCTGGACAATGACTTATTGACTTTCGAGCGATCAAGCTGCCATTTCATGCTGTTTGCTTCTTTCTCCGTTACCATTTCCTTGATCTTCTGAGTGCATTTGCAGAACGGGTTTTCTTACGTTGCTTGCCATTCGCCTTTATTAAATTGAAGCCACCTCTGATTAATTTTTAGCTCCAAAGAGAAGATCAGCAGATCATACGCATAAGCATGAGAATAGGTGTTCTGCTTCTTAAAAATCTAATGCCTCTCGCCGTTGATTTTTGCCTTGGTGTTGCATCTGCCTTTTTCCTCTTCCTACTGTTCTCAACATCATGTCTCGGCAGTCAATACGAGGATTGTCGAAGTTCAAATACAGTTACATTTGGGGATGTTGAATTCGGGTACCCTTTTGGGAAAAATGGCAGCGGCTGTGGTGACCCCGATTTTCAGCTACACTCATGTGATGACCAAAGCCATGCTTTGATCAATATCGGTGGAGAAGACTATCATATAATGGAGTCCTCGTGTTTGGCGAATAGCAGCTTACAAAGAATCTTGACAATTGTTAACGACAATCTGTGGGGCAGTAACTGCACTCTTTCAGGTAACTACTCTCATTTCTGGTGGCCTGGTTCTCATTTTCAGATCCCCGATGGGTACACTAATCTCACGCTTTGGAAGCCCTGCGATCAAATTCATGGGACCTTTCATGGAAATTTGAGCTTATGTGGCGATGAGTGGTACTACAGTTTGAGTCCACATTTAAACCCTGAGAGGAAGCCCTTCTGTAACGCATTCCAACTACCAATTAAGAACCCTACTACTCAGTCCATAGATGATCAGACTATACATGGACAGGGTTTTGAGGTAATATGGAGCGTTGACCCGAACAGATATCAAAGCTGTGGTGTTTGTTACAATAGTAAGGGGGGTTGTGGTTATCAAATTTCAAAACCGACGACGTTTCTTTGCTATTGTCCCGATGGCACATCTCATCCAGACAAATGCCCCAGCAATGGTAAGTTTCTCCATCGCCTTCTGCAAATTTGATTACAAAGCTTAGACTTGCTCGAATTCTCAGAATCTGTTAACAAATATTAAATGCTCCAATTTACCAGTACTCTGTAATCATGTTATGTCTATGTATTGCGTCGTCATGTGTGCATTTCCTTACCAAAAACTGCAGGTACTCAAGATTCAGGAGGTCGAAACATGTCTTCTGTCATAATAGGTAAATATGATTTCGTCCAATTCAGTATCGAGGTGAATTTCCATTTTGTTTCAGTCAGTATTCTCTGCCTGGTTAGATGATATCAATCTATTCATTATACCGCAGGTTGCTCCGTGGTAGGGGTTGCGTTGACTGCAGTGGCAATAGTAGTGTTGCTAAAGTTTTATTCAAAAAGGAGAAACCCTCCTACAGATAGTTCTACATCAAAAGTGGAGAAATTCCTGCAGGAATATGCTTATGAAATGCCAACCAGATATACACTCTCTCACCTCAAGAAGATCACAAACAACTTTGCAGAAAAGTTGGGAGAAGGAGGTTATGGCGTGGTGTATAAAGGAAAGCTTCGTTCCAATGAAGTTCTAGTGGCTGTCAAGATTCTTGATAGGCATAGACACAGCGAGGCCCAATTCATGAATGAAGTGGCTACAATTGGTCGGGTCCATCATGTCAATTTGGTTCGGCTGTTAGGGTATTGCTTTGAAAATCCTACGAGCGCGCTGGTATATGAATTCATGCTCAATGGATCTCTGGACAAATTTCTATTTGCCGAAAAAGAGAAGGGACAAGTGTTAACGTGGGAGCAACTGTATTCAATAGCTTTGGGCGCTGCTCGTGGAATTGCATATTTACACAATGAGTGCGAGAAGCGGATCATACACTTCGACATCAAGCCTCACAATATATTGCTGGACGCCGACTTCACACCAAAAGTTTCTGATTTCGGTCTCGCAAAATTCTGTGCAAAGGGAGACGACCATATCTCAATGACGGCCGGGAGAGGGACGCCAGGATATGTTGCGCCAGAGTTGTGTGACAAAAATGTCGGCCCTGTTACAGATAAATCAGATGTATATAGTTTTGGAATGCTGTTGCTGGAAATTGTTGGGGGTAGAAAGAACATCGATTGGAGGGTGAGCCGTTCAAGCCAGTTTTATTTTCCTGAATGGGCTTTCAACCTGCTTGAGAGCGGGGAGTTGGGGATGAGATTGAGAGGTGGGATCAAAACAGAAGATGAGGAGAAGGCAAGGAAACTGACTAAAGTTGGATTGTGGTGCATACAATACAACTACGTAGATCGTCCTTCTATAGGCAGGGTTGTTCAAATGTTAGAAGAAATTGGAGTCGATGTGCCCGATCCTCCCGTGCCCTGCAATTCCTGGGCTTCAACTGAAACACCTTTACTGCCTTGGACTGAAGGATCTTCTTCGACTGGTAGTTATACACTGCCGTCTTTGCATGGTTAGGAATCTGTCCTCCGTGCCAATATTATGGTAGTCAGCTATAGATGGGGTCGTTAACTTGTCAGTTGCAGATGCACACATGTATTTGGTGGCCAATTGACTCAGCTATAGATGGGGTCGTTAACTTGTCAGTTGCAGGGAGCACACATGTACTTGGTGGCTCGGGCATGGGAAATCCCTCCTGCTCACTTGGAACACATTACCTGCGTCTATTTGTTGTTGCGCTTTTAGAGGGGACCTAAGATATGGGGTTTATGCATTTGTCAAAATATTTATCGTTGGCTTTTAGAATAGGGCCAATATATGGGGTCCGTGTGTTCTTAAATATCTGGCTGTATATTTGATAAATGTATGTTAGTAGCATACATGTTACTTTTTATTGGATTTAACCCTTCCCCTAAACAATAAAACAAGTGTATACGTGTTGCCTCCATGCAACCATAGATGTGACTGTTATCTTTGAAAAAGCTAATAATCTTGAGGTTACCTATCTCTGCTCCGCATAATAAATCAGAATCTGTAGGTACGACAGCTTTTGAAAAAGCATAATGGTTGTTTAATTCTTTTAAATTGGTTTCCACTTCTCGTTAAAGAGATTTAACGAATACTTTACATGATAAACAATCGGATCAGTCCAAGTATCAACGGCTTGCAAGGGAAGAATACATAATACCAGACATTCAGCTCCAAATATTTCCCGTTGCCTGTTTTTCCTTTCGAACTGTTTATTTTCCTTTAAAAAACACACGAATCCCCGAATCCCCCTTCTTTTCTACAAAAAGATGAAGCATTCTAACGAAATAAGAGGATTCTCAGTGTCAGTATGTGTAAAAACGGGATTATTTTGCACTTGTGCAGGGGAAATCTTCTTCTCGGTACTCTGCAATTTTGAACTCTCAGCTTGCAAAGGCTCATTTCTGGTCTCCATGACGCTGGGTTCGTTAGGCGTTTCATCGTTCAGAGGCCTCCGAAACTGCGACTGCTCAGCTGGTCTGTGGCAAACCGGGTTCGCTTGAAATCCGCGGTGCACGAGATCGATGTTGAACTACTCTCCCAAGCTGCGGGTAGCTGCCTTCTACGGAGAATTGATAGCCCGAGCGAGAGACATCTGGCGCTGGCTGCATGCAAGGCGCTCATGCAGGGCACGGAGAAGAACATGCACACCCTGAACATAAAACACATAAAACTTACAGTAAAATATTTTGTCCTAGGGCCTCACTGTGCCATTTGTTTAGCCCCTCCAAATAGGCCGCAGTCCTGGTCGCATTGGTTCCTGGTGACCTAGGGTTGGTCCCCTAGGGGCTGACACCTTAGAAATTTTGAAATTTTTTACCAATCTAGTCAGGCCATGTGGCAGCGTTCCACTGGCCCAAATTGTACAGTCACCTATCCTTCTTTGCCCAAATTTCCCTGTTTAGCAATTCAATCAGAACATGATATTGGGAGCATATGATATCAGTTTTGAGTGAAACGAATTGTGTTAGATTCAAATTGTCAAGATCTATCCACTCATTTATGTTTCAATCTTTGTCACACACTCCAAATTTTGAGCACTAATTAATCCCCTGGATCACTCCTCACCATTGGAAGCTTTTGGGACTCAAAAAGTTCATTTTCATTTATTAATTAGATGAAGGTACAGTTCACTCACCCTTCCATCCTCAACCCATTTGGTTTTGTTTATTTTTGTCGCTTTGAGCTTTTCATGAATGTACTTCAATTTTGAAGTCTTTATCTTGTTGTTAATAGTTTTTTGGCCTTAGCTTGCATCTTTATACCAAGTGTCAATTGTCTCACTGTAAATTTATAAGTGATTTTGATGCCCAACTTCTTAAAGTGACTTAGCGTCAAAATCGTGTTGCTGCAACACCAAGTCCTGTTGCCGCAACACAGTTTCCAGTAAGCAGTTTTCTGTTTTTTCTGTGTTAACAAAAACAGAGTGTCATTTCCTGTTGCTGCAACACCACGATCAGCGTTGCTGCAACACCGAATCCTGGTTCTGCAACACCAAATCCAGAAAACAAAATTTTCAGTTTTCTGAGCAGAAACAGAGCATTTCTGTGTTGTCTGTTTGTTATGGAATTTAGCAGAAAATTCCAACAGAATTCGTAGCCTGTACAAGGGGTATTTGTTTGTTATGGAATTTAGCAGAAAATTCCAACAGAATTCGTAGCCTGTACAAGGGGTATTGCTATGGCTTGTTTTAAAAAGTCATGAGATATATGTACATAATGGATTCCAACAATGCATTATAATGTTTCTCACGGTATAGATACAAAAGATGTATGGAGATCATAATTTCCATGAACAACCTCCATTGTTGATTGTTTTATACAAAAGATGCAACAATCACTTTTTTTTTATGGTTGTCTTTTCAATTTCGAGTTATAATAAAAATGTTTGCGTTGATTTTTGTTCCTGGAAGTTATGAATTTAATAGTCTTTGATTTTTGTTAGTGACAATCATATATTGATTACTCTTCGGTAAAAACGGTGGTCACGTGGCCAAACACGAAACTCCATGTGAAAATTTATATTACGATGCCAAGAAAATTCATTGTGCGGCCGTGCAGAGAAAATCCATTCATTGTGGGGTGGTGCAGAGAAAATCCATTGTGCATGAGCGTGGAGTACCACAATTCTCTACACTCCCGAACAATTAACTTGCTTGGCACTCTGAGAATTAATCAACACAATTCTTTGCACTGCCGCACAATTAACTTCCATCGCACTCTGAAAACTACAAAACGACCATCTAAGGGGGAGTTTCTCTCTAATCGCATACCCTGCCTCATGAACAATAATGAATTACGGTTTCCATGTTTATGCACCATTGCATTTCGCACAAATTATGAAAATAATAAACTTTTAGCTCCTTTTTTCGAATAATATGCATTGACATCTGTTTTTTTGGGCTACAAAGACACGAAAATAGATTGCTCTAATTAAGCTTGCATGCTTCAATTACTTAATGTAGAAAAGTGAATGGAATGCAACCAATTTCTTTGTAAAATTCATAGTCTGAGGAAAAAAATACTCAATTCTTATTGTTTCAAATTAGCAGTTCAGGAGGCATCATCCATAAAAATATCATGTGTCACCATGAAAATTTTGTGGATTTGATGTGGGCATGCCATCTACAGGGATAAAACTATTAATTTCATTCTCGGCCATGAAAGGATTGGGTCATCCTTTTTCACACGTAAAGATCGAGCTCACAATAATTATCGTCATCGTAGATGATTTTGTGAGTGAGACAACAGAACTCCACCGTCTCATCTTGTTTTGCTTGTTTATTTTTTAATAATTGTTGTTGTACAACCTGTGCAGAATGTAAATCTTATTTTTAAAATTTTTGTTTTTCCATATAGTTAATATGACAATGTGGGTTAAGTTTTAATTTCATTTTTGCTTGTAGTTTGATTCTCTTGAGAACAATTCAATACCATTAGTCTATGGAAGAGCTTCCTTAGTGGGATTATGGGTCTCGACAACCATTTTTGTTTCAATGGACTCTATTCCTTTCGTCTGTGATTTTATATTTTTCCTTGTATACCATAATTTAATGGACATTTTAATTATTTTTTAAAGTAGTTTATTATTGTTAAGTGTCGATGATTTGAGAGATGATGAGGGAATTCATGGAGATCTTTCTCGTTGATGATAAGCATAAAAGCTCTCTATTGAATGGCAAAAGGCTTCTCAAATACCTCCAAGGAGGTCATCATAGATTCCCATCTTTATCAAAACTGATGATTTCTTCCACTCTCAGACTTGTTTTGAATATTAGGGTTTCATCGTTAACTGCATTCAGGTTCTGTTATCCTTACTACTGCCTCTTACGGAATCCATTGATTCTGAAACAAAATAAATTATGAAAAAGTACAAAACAGAAAAATCCCTAACCCTTCGATCACCACCACGACTCACAGAAGCCAATCGGTAGCCAATAAATTACTAAGGGATCGATATCAATACTCAATTTGTTGGGGGATAATGCTTAATCATGTCATTTAATTACTGACAAATAAGTCAGCAGATTTTGTGTTCTCTATGTAAAATTATGACAACAAATTATTTGGGTGGTCAGTGCTCAAAATTAGCGTTTACAAGATTGTAGTGTCATTAGATTTGTTAGTCGGTTGATTGATAATAATATTAGTAATATTTTTTCTATATAACAATGTAGTTAATGGTTTGATTTCATATGAGATTTACAGGGGGTTTGAGCTCAAGCAATGGGTGTGTTTTATTTGTTAATTGTTTTTTTATATGTTTTTTCTTCATAATTATCTTGCTTTATCAGCTGGCGTAAATAAGTCGTTTCATATTCTACAATTGGTATCAGAGAAGGTGAAATTTTTTTGGGTTAAATTTTTATTATTGAGATTTCGCCAAAGTTAATCATGTTGAATTCTAACTAGATGCCCATTCCATAATTTGATGCGAACGATTATGATTATTGATGCATTAAGATGTTGAACTTTTTGATACGAAAATATTTGTGGGAGATTGTTGAATCAGGTTATGAGGATCCAGTTGATTGGAATGCCCTTACATCCAATGAAAGA
>APFE031185010.1:30369-41391 GCA_000404065.3 Pinus taeda | reverse complement strand
TTGAATGGGTATTTAGAAGAGGAAGTATATGTGGAGCAACCACAAGGTTTTGAAGTGGAAGGAAATGAGAATAATGTCTACAAGTTGAAGAAGGCTTTGTATGGTCTCAAGCAAACACCGAAAGCATGGTATGCTAGGATTGATGGATACTTTCAGGAAAATGGCATTTAGAGAAGTAAGTGTGATGCTACTCGTAACTACAAACAAGAAGGTATCAATATTTTAATCATAAGTTTGTATGTTGATGATCTATTGTATATGGGTAGTAGTTCTAAGATGAATGATAAATTCAAAGTTGCTATGATGAATGAATTTGAGATGAAAGATCAAGGCCTCATGAAATATTTTCTAGGAATGGAAGTTTATCAAAGTAAGGATGACATTTTCATTTGTCAGAAAAAGTATGCAAAAAATATGCTAAATTTTTTTGATATGCATGATTGTAATACATTCCCTACTCCAAATTCTCATGGAGTCGTGTTATGTAGAGATGATGGTGTTGACTTAGTTGATGAAACAACTTACATAAGTATTATATGGAGCTTGATATTTCTAATGCACACAAGACCTGATATTACATATTCAATTGCACTTGTTTCGAGGTATATGAAAAATCCATCTGAAATACATATGGATGCATCCAAGAGGATTTTAAGGTATGTGAAAGGCACTGTAGATTTTGGTATTCATTACTACTCTTCTGAAAAGTTCAATCTTCTTGGATTTAGTGATTCAGATTGGGGAGGTAGTATTGATGACCATAAGTCCACATTTGGAAATTGTTTCTCTTTTGGTTATGGTTTGATTACCTAGAGCTCAAAAGAAAAAAACATTGTTTCTCTCTCATCCATAGAAGTGGAGTATGTTGCAACTACCTCAACAGGTACACAAGCTCTTTGGTTCAGAAAATTTTTGGAATAAATTGGAGAAAAGAAAATTCATCCTATAGTGATTTATTGTGATAATGTGTGTACCATCAAGTTAGCAAAGAATATATTTCATCATAATGGGACAAAGAATTTTTACATCAAATATCACTTCATTGAAGATTTGTTGCAGAAGAAGGATATTAAATTGAAGCACATAAATACTCAAGATCAACTAGTTAATATCTTCACCAAAGTAGTTTCAAAAGCTATGTTTTTTTCACTATGAGATAAGATAGTAAACCCTAATTAAGAATTAAGGGTGAGAGTTGTGTGTTATGCTTAATAACGTCATGTAATTGCCGACGAATAAGTCAACAGATTTTGTGTTCTCTGTACAAAATTAGGGAAGCAAATTATTAGGGTGGTTAGTGCTCAAAATTAGCTTTTAGAAGATTGGTAGTGTTATTAGATTTGTTATTCATTTGATTGATAATAGTATTAGTAATAAGATTACTATATAAAAAATTAGTTAATGGTTTGATTTAATATGATATTTACAAGAGGTTTGAGCTGAGTCAGTGAGTGTGTTTTATTTGTTCATTGTTTTTTTAATATGTTTTTTTCTTAATAATTCTCTTGTGTTTCCCTCGCTCTGATTACGAAAGTTGAATGCAAGGTGTTTTGATAAGAGATGCATCGATGGTTCCCCATAAAAAATGGTTTTCAAATCACTCTTATTGTTGATTCTTACTATCCTCTTCCTCTTTCAATCATGTTCTTGTTTACTTCTTCTCGTAACTCTTTCTCTTATAGATATTAATTCATATTCGCAGTTGGAAAATACTTAGGCAACAATATATGTGGAGTTATTGGTTCATTTATGGGTAAGACCATATATGCCACTACTCAATAATATATTTGGTTAAATTATACCCATGACATATACCGCCCCACACATTAATGAACCCATAGCTCCACATATATTGTGAAATATTCACATTAATATCTTGTTGCATCACGTGGACAATTGAATTATTTTGAGATCATAATAATCACATTCATTTTGCTGTTCGAGTAGATATGCATAACCTGATAACCACTATAATTGATTTTTTTTTCAATTATATATGTGTTTAACCATTGTGGAGACAACACCATAACGATCACATCCATTATGTTACCTCTCTTTCTTGGCAAAGAAATCACCAACCATTTACTACCTCTTAAAATTTGTTAACAGATGAAGTACATTATACCTTGGCTGATTTGCATTCGTGTGATTTTTGTGCTTCTAATTTTTTTCAATCGATTCAACCTGGGTTGCTCGACGAAACCAATTTGTTTGCAATTTACGCCAAGTTGGTTATGATCATTCCGAGAGATATCCATCTCACTGCCACATCCGTGGAGAGATGGCATAATCAAGTTTGTTGTCAATCAATGCCAATGGTGTGTTTTCACACCACAATCGGCTACGTCTTTGAAGTTTTGTTCCTATAAACATAGCTCTCCAACCCTGAAAATGAAACATATAAATGGCCACATATTTCCACGATATAATATGTAAAAATATGTCAATGATCACCATATAATATCATTTCAACCATATAATATAAACAAATACACTTTCAACAATATAATATAATTTCAACGTTTTTAATGGCCACAATAATATAATCTCAACACTTCCAATGTGAAATAAGTATTTAATGTTTGCCATAATATAATATAATATATGTGAACGATGGTTGGAATTTGAAAACAAAACCACCCATCAAATTTGACAATTTTCACACCTCCCTAACTCATCTTTACGGTTTGGTAAATATTTAAATTATATTTTAATAACAAATCATCCTTTCATGAAAAATTTATTGGTGAAAGTTCATACCTGATGCAAACTCTGCCATTGTAATATGAATTTAACGCTTGCCTCTATAATATGCATTTAATGATTGCCACAATATAATATATGTGAACTCTCCCAACGTAATATGCATTAAAGAAAACTACAATCCACGAAATCCATACAGCTCGTCTAAATACTAATAGATATTTAATTTGGGAGTTCTCAATTAGCTAATTTGTTCTTTAATGATCGAATCGTCTCTATAGTTAAACAACCTATCTTAGAAGAACATGAGGCCTCGAAGAGCGACTCGCTCCTATTCTAAGCCAACTGCGAGATGAAGTCGTTGGGAACATCGAATCTGAGGGAGATCCTTATGAACACAAAATCTTGCAAGACGTCCGAGTCGATGTCGGGGATCCTGACACGGCTTGTTTCCGTAAAATTCAATAATTATTCCTCATTGGATTATGAAGAGGTAAAGGAAATTGAATTCATTGGATTCTGAAGAGGAAAATAGAATTAAAACATACATTTCTTTCTGGATACGTCGAATAGGAGGGAGATCTTTATGAATGCAAAATCTCGCAAGAAGTCTGGATCAATGTCTGGGATCTTGACGCTATTTATTTCCATCAAATTCAGTAATAATTACTCATTGAATTCTAAAAAAATAAACGGAGTTGAAACATTTTGTTTTCGGAGGATTAAAAAATATAAAAGATAAAGATAGTTAATTAATTTAGCATGAAGAGTTGGCTAAAATTAGAGATTCAATTAAGTTAACTGAGTAGTCTAGTTAAATATTATTTTGGATAAAGTTGAATTTAATGAATACCAATCACCTAGTTAATTGTTATCATCAAGTTTTGTGTCAATTGAATCAATTGAAGAGTTGTAACTCGTATTATTGTGTGTGTGAATTATTTTTGTTATTTTGTGCGTTACTTTCTCTGTCTTTCCAACAAATTGGTATCAGAGCGAAGGAAGGAATATAAAATCCATGGAACTAGTAGAGCCAATAAAGAAGGCAGTTGTCTATAACGCGACTTTTTGAAAGACTTTCCGGTGGGTTTTTCCCGTCAAAATCCGGCAGCAATTTATTGGAATCGCAAGTTTGATAGAAACTATTGGAATCACAAGTTTGATAGCTAGTTTCTGCACAATCAAAGCGTCCGAGAGGTTTTTCAGGGCGTTGAATCCAAATAACTACAACAAATCAATATTTAACTTCAATTTCTTCCACCGAATTCCGTCAGCAGAATTTCCAAAAAATCGCATTATAAACAACTCCATTAAAAAAAAGGCCCAACTGAAAAAGACCCACGATCAGCGCAGCCCAACCCTATCGAAAACTGCATTGAACCATATTAAAAATCGAAAACGAAGTTCATGACCAAAGTCAACGCAAATCTTGGAGGGCACGAAAATGTTGGTATTTGTGATAGGTCACTTGGAGCATTCAAAATTTTTAATATTTAAACCTTTTAAGAAGGATTCACGTAGGTTCTCAAAGTTCATGTTAAAAATGGCAGTAGTCTATAACGCGACTTTTTAAAAGTCTTTATGGCGGATTTCTCCGGTCAAAATCCGGCAGCGATTCATTGGAATCCCAAGTTTGATAGCTAGTTTCTGCACAATCAATGGCTCTCAGGGGTTTTTCAGGGAGCTGAATCCAAATATGCAGTTAAAAAACCATTCTAACTGCTTAAAAATCAAGATTTAACCTCATTTCTCCCCCCGGATTCCGTCACTGGAATCTCCAAAAAGTCGCATTATAGACAACTCCTTAAAAATGTGCTAGAGGGGTTTGTAAAGGTTTTGTTTAAAAAAGGTGGAGGGGTTTGTAAAGGTTTTTTATAAAGAAAAAAAAACTAGGGGCTTATTAAAAAAGGAGTTTATTTATTGAATTTTTTTGAAAGGGTTTTTAAGGATTTTTTGAGGAGAAGATTTTTGTTTTGAAGAAAGATGGCTTTATCAAAATTTCAACCACAGTTTCCACCATTTACAGGGAAGGATTATGTTGTGTGGGTTAGTAAGATGTAGTCCATGTTGAAAGCTCATGATGCTTGGAATTATATCACGGATATAATTCATAACCTAAGGATGAAGCAACTATACAAGACCTCAGTAATGCAAGAGGGAATAATGGAAGATAGATTAAAATAAAAATGCACAAGCATTGCAGCTTATCCAACAAGGAGCGAATCCAGTAGTGTTCCCAAAAATTATAATCACTTATTCAACAAAGACAACATGGGACACATTGGTGACAAGCTATAAAGGTATTGGAAAAGTCAATATTCTTAAGTTGTAGAATACTAGAAGATATTTTGAAAGTTTGGAGATGAAGGAAATAGAGAACATCGATTCATTCATGAATTGGGTCTTGGCAATCATAAAATAGTTAAAATTTATGGTTATAACATAGAAGATTAAAAGGTGGTTGAAAAGGTCTTCAGATATTTGTCCTCCAAATTTGACGTTGTAGTAGCATCCATTAAGGAAGTCAAGGATTTGGAAACATTAACAGTTAATGAGTTGATCAGATCACTTTTATCCCATGAAGGAAGGATAGATAGAAATAAGGATTCTACATGAGAAAACACTTCCAAAAGCTAGGTTTCTATTTCAAGAGAAAAATGTCAAGGTAGAGGTAGATCAAGAGGCAGAGAATGAGGCAGAAGACATGGTGGTCAGGGAGATGGCCGATAAGAGAAGGAACATGAAAGTGGAAGAAACATCAAAAGCTTAAACAATAATCAAAGAGTTGATACATAAAAGGTGAGATGTTATTATTGCAATAAATTTGGTCATTATGCCCGTGATTGCAGGAAGAGGATAGTTGATCAAGGAAATCAGAGAGCTAATGTCGATATAGAGAATAATAACTCCATGTTCCTAGATTTCCATACCATGCATAAACCTACTAATAACGTATGACTATTAGACAGTGGTTGCAGTAACCACATGATAGGCAACAAAAATTTGGTTGCAGATTTGGATCAACCTTTGAAGACATAGGTAAAGTTGTTGACTAACAAGACTTTTGATGTAGATGGAAAATGAGTGGTCAACATTATGAATAAGAAAGGGGAGCCGAAGACAATTTCAGAGGTATATTATGTCCCTGGTCTCAAACATAATATGATAAGTGTTGGATAATTGATACAGAAGGGATTGTGTTATTTATGACAAGCCCTCAAGAAAGAAACTCATAGCAAAGGTGCAAATGAGAAAGAACACACTCTTTCCTATAATCATGAATTACAATGATCAAGTAAGTTATTTTATAGCTTCATGTTCTAAATATTATTGGTTATGGAACTTTCAGTTTGGACAGTTTCACTTCTCGAGTTTAAGATTGTTGTAACAGAAACAGATGGTTAGAGGAATACCTCCCATCAAAGAACCTGCTATTACTTATGAATTTTGCATCTTGGGAAAGGAACACCAATAAATTTATCCAAAGGGAGTTGTATACAGAGTAAAGAAGCCTCTTGAATTAGTGCATACAGACCTGTGTCGACCTATGAGGCCACAATTGATTGGTGGAAGTTGTTACTTCCTCACTTTCATTGATGATTATAGTAGAAAGACTTGGGTTTACTTATTCAAGTAGAAGTTTGAAACTTTTTCAAATTTCAAAGAAATCAAAGCCTTAGCAGAGAACCAAAGTGATAATTACATCAAAGTATTGAGGTTAAATCATAGTGGAAAATATGATTCGAAGGCATTCCATGATTTACTACAAACAACATGGAATTAGAAGGTAGTTTACAACTAGGTACACACCGCACTAGAACAGTGTAACAAAGAGAAAGAATAGGAAAATTATGAACATGGCAAGGAGTATGTTGAAAGGAAGAAACTTTTCTAATGACTATTGGGCAGAAGTAGATGCATGCGTTGTTTATGTAATAAATAGATCTCCTAGAAAGAGTGTTCTGAAAAAAGTATCTAAAGAAGCATGTTCAGGAATGTCTTGTAGTGTATCTCATCTTACAGTGTTTAGATGTGTAGCTTATGCACATGTGTCTAAAGAGATAAGAGGTAAGTTGGAAGATAAAAGTGAAAAATTCATATTAACATGTTGTAGTGAGGAATCAAGAGCTTACAAATTGTATAACCCTATAACCAAGAAGACCATAGTTAACAGAGATGTTGTGTTCAAAGAACAAGAGTCATGAAATAGAAGTATAGGAAAAATAATTGATGTACAAGTTCCACTGATGGAAGAAGAGGATGTAGCAAAAAATTAGTAGAAAGAATCACAAGAGAAGACACGAAACATGGTCATGTCACCAAGGACTCTAAGATATTCTGAACAACATGGATCTTCAAGCAGGTTAACAAATAGAAATTCTCCCAACAATCAACCACATGATGAATCAAGCAATGGTAAGAGAAAAATGAGAAGTTTGGAAGATATTTATGATGATTTAGATGTTAGTTCAAATTTTGCAATTGTTTTCATTCCAACCTTCTTTGTTTGGAGAAGAAATTAGAGATGAAAATTAGGTGCAATAAATGGATGAAGAAATAGAAGCTATTGAAAAGAATAATACACGGGATTTGGTTGATTTTCCAAAGCATAAAAATATCATTGGTGTAAAATCGGTGTACAAGGCAAAGTTGAATGAGAAAGGTGAAATTGATAGATTTAAAGCAAGACTTGTAGCAAAAGGATTCTCGCAACAACCAAGAATAGGCTTTGGTGAAACATTTTCCTTGGTAACCAAATTGGATATCGTGAGAGCAGTCTTAGCAACAACCACTCAGAAAAAGTGGATAGTATATCAGATGGATGTGAAATTAGCCTTCTTGAATGGAATTCTAGAAGAAGAAATTTATGTGTAACAACTTATAGATTATGAAGTTGAAATTAAATAAGACAAGATTTACAGGTTGAAGAAAGTGCGTTATGGACTCAAGCAAGCACCAAGAGCCTGGTATAGCATAATTGATAGCTACATGATCAAGAATGTATTTTGTAGAAGCACAATTGAGTCTACCTTATACACAAAGGTAAATGAACATGGACATATTTTGATTGTTTTCTTGTATGTGAATTGTTGTAACTTTTTCTTGTCCACGAAATGTTAAAAAAAAAAATTCTCCATCCTCTTTTCCAACTAAATTTTCGAGCGTATTCAAATCCGTTAAAGAAAATAGGCCTTATTCATGTTTTTGAAGTTATTTTGTTTTAACAAAAGTTTTAAATGTTAAATAAATTTAAAATTTATATAAATATTAAATATAGTGTAGCTTATGGTGGCATACTATTATGTAGCAATTCCAATTTGGATTAACAATGGATATCATTGTTGCATGCCTCCTGCAAATCAAACACAAAATATGCAACTGAGTTTTTCAATATAAATTTGTTCATTCTTTTCCTATGGAATCGGTTTCCAAATCGGAATCAGGTTTTATTCATATGATCAACAGTGCGTCAAGATTTCATGGGCATTTCCACACAGTGAATTTTGGGCTCATATCCAGGGAAAAAAAGACGAAATTAAAAAATCTAAGACGTGGGTTTTGTGAAGAATGAAATCAATTAGGTGTAGCACAATAATTTCTGGAAAATTATGAAAGGTTTGGGAGATTTCATGGGATCTCTCAAGGGTAAATGTCGAGATTTTGCGATGGAAGATACAGTGATCCTAATTTTGTTGATTTCGTTCTTATCGACTAGAAAAGAAAGAGGTCGAACGGGCTGCGAAGGAAAGAGGATCTTGATATATGGAGTCATATTAAAGTTTGAATTATTATATGCTTCATTTCATGAAGTTTTTTTTTTCGTGCATGTAATTAGTTTTATTATTTCTAAAGGTGGTTAATATTATCTTATTCTAAGTTTTTTCTCGAGACATTTGTTCATAGAGATATTTGCATGTTGACCACCTGTCAGCTTATGGAACCCTGTCAAAGCTTATATCACAAGCAGAGAACCCTGCGAGGAGCCTTTCAACTCTGCCTTGTCCGAAGTCCCGAGTAAGTTCAGAGAGTGTCCAGCAGCTAATTCTTTGGAGTAAGTTCAGAGAGTGTGGAGCAGCTACTTTGAGGAGCAGAGGAGCAGAGAGCGTAGAGCGGAGCTTTGTAAGTTCCCAGACTGAACGAAGCATTCCCCATCTAACGTAATATTCACCATAAAAAATGTTGAATTTCTACAAACTTAACATGGTTATTTGATGGCATGTAACTCTTTGCACTGTTCCCTTCATCTATTCATGGTAATAGTTTTGCTTCTATCACTCAAGCTTTCACTATATAAAGTGTTTTCTTAATTCATCAGGAATTAATTTCAGTCTCATTTTATTATTATTTCTTTGCTATGTGCTTCGGAGGTGGTTTTTCTAATTTTATATTTAAGGTTTGTCCATATGCTTCTGTTTCTAACCTTCTATCATAGCAGACAATGTGTCAAACATTCCAAAATCCCGAGCCTTTTGCGATAAATAGTATCATCTTTCTATTTCGAAAAGAGTTATTATTGAAAATATGCATTATTAACCTTTGCAAGCTTGACTATGAATGGAATTTTTTTTTTATTGTGAAATTTGGTGGTTTTATTTGAAGTTTTATTGAGCTTGATAACTTTACTCTTGATAATGAAACTATATTTTTGTACCCATACCTTTTGTGTTATCCGACACCAACATCCCAATGTACAAATGTCATAGCACATTAGCTTGAAAATATATATATCATAATCCTTACATATATATATTCATTAGACACTTGAATGAACTTTGCTTTTGTCATAGTAATTCCCTATATTGCCTTCATTTATCGCTTTAGTGTTCAACAAGCTTTTTAAAGAATGAATTACAAAAGTACAATGTTACAAGTATTTGACAGATGCCTGCTTGAGTGTTACAGGAATGAACTTTGCTTTTGTCATAGTAATTCCCTGTATTGCTTTCATTTATTGCTTTAGTGTTCAACAAGGCTTTTAAAGAATGAATTACAAAAGTACAATGTGGCCAGTGTGGACCGAACATGCAACCTTCAGATCTTCAGTGTGATGCTCCCCAAACCGATCTGTCACACTACTGGATAGACAGCGGCTTTTACTAGACACTATCTGATACATGTCCAATAGTTCTTTTACTATTATTTTTCTCTCATCTTTAAGATACCTGCTGTATGGGGAATATTCTACTCTTCCAGGAACCTGAAATATATCTTCAGTCTGATGCTCTCCAAACTGATATATATCATAAGATACCTGTAGGGGGAATATTCTATTGTTCCAGGCAACCCAAAAATATATTTTTATTGTTCATAAAGGTAAATTGCACATGTCCTCTATTCACTATATTCATCCTGTATAATCAACAATGAAATATCTTTATTTTTTTGAATGTTGTGTAGCTTTTCAAAGTATCAAATTAATCATGCATAATAAGCTCCTCTGGACTTTGATAGATAGTTTGATCAAAAATGGTACAGGTCAATTGATGTACCATATGTAAAACATACTGAATTGTACAATGGGTTTGTTTCCCAACTGTAACAGTTCAGCGAAATTTATAATGGGTGTACATCACTATTAATGCAAAAAGACTCAATTGACTAGCCTGTCCTATACGCTGTAGGGCAAAACAGACTCAATTCAGTAGTTTGTCTTGTTCTGTAGGGCCTCGATCGCTCCCCCATCAACTTACTGAGTTACTTCCCTCGTGATTCAAAGAGGCCAGGCCAGGCAGCTGTAGTGACTTGTGTGAGCCCAATGACCTCGCCTCAGAGTGTGTGGCAGTGGCACATGAATGTAACACACGTTTTAAATATATTTTGATATTCTGTGAGGGCAATGGCCAATCAGAGAGTCTGGCAAGCGTTTTTGGTAGATGATGTTTTTCTATCACTAATTCGTTATCAATTGGTGTTGACATGTTTCTTTAACATAATTAATTAAATTTAATGTTTTTTGTTATTTATTTATTTTTCATTTAACTTAAAATATACCTATGCAAATCCATATAGCTACAAAGTTGCTTACCTTGATTGACAGTCAATCTTGAGGTGCGTAAATGGCCATTCTATGGCTCCTGAAGTATCTTCTAGGCAGGAATTATAATAACTAATTTTATCTCTGTTTACTTCATATGCGATATATTATTTTTGGCTTAGTTTAATTTTCTTATTTTAATTTTTAAGGGCTTTTGACAAGAAGTTATAAATGAGGAGATGGAATTACTTTTACAGTTTCATGTGAAATGGGGAGTGAAATTTTTACTGGTTATAATCATTATTTTAAAGAGTATTTAATTAATCCTTTTTGTTATTTATTAT
>APFE031185010.1:1733-19653 GCA_000404065.3 Pinus taeda | reverse complement strand
GTTTTCGATATTATAACTTTTAGAGAATAAGATATAAATTTTATTTTTAATATCTAATGTAGTTTTGGTTCACTTAGGCACCATTCATGCTTAAGGTATGTAAATTATATTATTAAAAACAAATCTGTGGCTATACACACCTATATCTCTTTTGAATTTTAAAGGTTTTTTATTGCCTTACACATTATGACATGAAAATTAAATGTTAATTTTTTAAAATAAAATTTCCTCTAATATGATAGTTTTGTCCCAGTATCCCTCAGCTTCAACGACCATTCCATGGGAATGTGGAGAAAATTTTATTGCCTTATGTTTATTGGTTTTGGGAGGCTTCATGGGGTCTAGGAGGTCAGGCTCAGTTGGCTTCACGCGATCTTGTTCCGTTTCCATAGTGATTGACAAAGTATATTGGTCCTCAGCCTAAAGCGTTACTTCAATTAATTTTTCAACTTCTAGGGAGGAAGGCAAGTTCATTAAGTCGTTCATTCATAATCATCCAATTAGAATGGGGTCAAATTAAATGTAGGACCGAGCATAAGGAATAATAGATCCCTATTATCTATTTGGTTTTGTCCAATTAGAGTTTGGTTAGAAGAAAAGGTGGAAATTACTCACTATAGTTTTTACCTTGAAATGTGTGCAGCGAACCAACTCAAGTTAGTCGGCCCACCTAGTGAAACATCATCACCCAATAATTAGATGGAAAATTTGTGCCTTGTGTTGTCTCAAGGAATATCAAAAAGATGATTTTCCATCATTAAACCTCCAGTAGTTAAGCTGAAAATTGACTAGCTGAATATGTAAACTTGAAGATTTTTAACAATTTGCAATTGAAAATTATATGTGTTTTGGGTAGAGGATCAATTTACTAAACACATAAAACAAGTGAATTTAACCATAAATTACAACCAAACATAGTTAAAATAAGCATATCTGAAACACATAACACAAAACATGATAAAGGAGTTCACCCCTCTCCTGTGCTAGATCTCCTGGTCCAACTTCCACTGGAGGGCCTCTTTCATTAAGTTCTCAAAAGTATGTTTACATGATTTTACATAGCTCAAACATCAAAATTGATGTCTCCAATGGATCCAACACTATCAAAACCCCCCATTTTGGTTCTTTCTGCACCTCATTTGGCCACAAATTGAGTAAGTTATGCTTGTTTTAAGTTTTTGCTCAATTCCACTACTAATCATCCTCTAGTTCAACCCAAACCTGGCTTGTGCGCCTCAAATCCAAAACTAGCGTGAAAATATGGCCTACAATCCCGCCCAATGGGAGATATTGCAGGACATTTAGTTTGCACATTTAGCCCCTATCCCAAAAATTTTGGTCACGTGGCGCACATACGACAGCATAGGGGGTCGAGATTCTATTTAAAAACATATTCTCCCTGTTGGTATATATAGACAATATAAAACTTTATATATATTAATAGCAAAGAAACAAATAAGACAATGACTATATATGATGCATATATGAAACTATTCCAAAAAACATTAAATTTTTTGTGATAACATCTCACTAATTTCATATATTTTATTTTATTCTTCTAAAATTTATATTTTTTTCAAAAAAAATCCCTCAAAAATATATCTTAAAAATGGAATGATATAAAAATAAAAAAATATATATTTAAAATTGGTTTCTAGAAAAACATATGCCGAATGAGTTATTATTTATTTATAAACTCTTCTTTCAGTTTCAAATTTAACCAAATAAAATTAAATAATAATAATAAAAAAATACAATTCAGTGCGGCTGTTATGAACAAGACTAAAAGTGATATGCTTTCGGATCGTGTAAAAGCAATCAGAAGGTGTGGATAGATATTAATTTTCTAGGAAATTCAAAAGCAATGAAATGGTCTGACACATGTCGAGAAAGAGGGTATGATTCTAGAGAGAAGGTATAAAGTCTAATCCAAATATATACGAATTTTGCGAAATAATCAATTTTTTGTTTAAAGAAATTTTTTTTTCCCGAAGTTTATTTATTAGATACTTTTATGAAGTATTGGTGTTTTTTTCCAAAAAAATCTACCAGCCAATAATTTAAAACTAAGGATAGCTTATTTATCTCCAATTTACTAAAATGCATTTCATTTTTTACTATTATGCAAAAATTAGTTTTATATTTGGTTGTGAGATAGTTTTTACAAATTTGTTGCGTTTTTTTTACAAATAGTACTCTAAATTATTAGAAATGTTAGTATGTAATTTTAGTGTTTTCTTGAATTATTTGTGGGCCAAATAGGTTTGGAACTAATTTTAAGTTGAAAATGAGTTTGACTTGTGTTTTTGTTTTTTTGCATTATCTACTTTGGTGATGGATTAGCATAATCTAGTTATTTACCTAAAAAAAAAAATGATATTGTATATAACTAAAACATATTACGATGAAGTAAGCATGAAAGTCATCATTATGCTCTTCAAGTCATGAATTTGTCAAGAACATGAGATCAAGAGTGGAGGAGCGAGGATGGAAACTCTGGTGTGACCAAATCCTAACACGGGGTAGGGTCTCTGTAGTACACCTAGTGCTACCACGTCTGTGTTAGGCTAGGCCCATTCCCAACTGGCATTTGGCTACCTCTCCATTCACTCCTTCTGTCCAATGAGCGTCTACCAAACTCCCCTCGACCATGACTGAACCCTACCGTTTATCATTTGCTTGCAGCTGTTGGTCCACTCCTATGATGGTTACTCCCAAAAACAGCGGCAGTTGGTGTGACCCCCGAAGCAAAAATGGAGACCAAACTTATTGATTATTTGGTAGAACCCCTCGAGGGTACATCCTTTGTTGGCAGGGAGACAAGCGTATAGGACTTCTTCCCTTTCAGCAAAGACTTAACTGAAGCCATTTCTTTGTTCCCGTCGCTCACGAGTCCAACCAATGCGGTCATCGATCTGCCTAAATCATCGTCCTCCTGGCTACCCTTCGACATTCCTCCATAGTCATTGATCTCCCTTCAACTTGCGGCCAGAGGCATCTACCCTGATCCTGCAACTGGCTCATCTCGACCCTCATCTCTCCAACCTATTGCAGCCTCACATTACCCCTCTCAGTCACATCTCGAAGTGCCTTCGCCCCATCTGACTCCTCCCACCACAACCATAGCTCATGTTCCCCCTTCTGGAGGCTTCTCGAATGTTCCCCCTCCCCCGAACACTTTCCCATCTGGCCCTGACCTTACTCCCCCAAACCCTAACCCTAATCTTGCTAACCCTACCTTCCACAGAGCTCAAGGGAGCGTTGAGGATACAGTGCCGAGACCCAAAAATAGGTTAAGGTGTGTTAAACCAAAGGTGCAAGAAGTAATCATCGACTGGGAAGCAACCATGGACATGGCGATGGCAGTCTTGGTGGGAAGAGTAAGGGGATAAAACTACTCTGCGGTAAGATTAAAGCAATGGGTCGTGAAAATATGGGGTCAGCATGTGGTACATTTTCCCTTCGTTCAGACCTTTGTCCCACTGGGTTTCTTTGCAATTTGTGCTAGCAGAACATACAAGCTGGGTATTTTCCTCCTTCTGGCATATTGAGCAGGCCCATGTAATGCTAAGGAGGTGGAGTCTACTATTTGACCTAGACAAAGAACAGCTAGGGATTAGGCCATTATGGGTATGCCTCCCTGGTCTACCACTTCAATTCTGGATCGAGGACATCTTCAGGCAAATTGGAAACACCCTCGGCACCTTTTTATACTATGATAGATCATACCTCAACACTAGGGTTATGCCCTATGCTCAGATCCTGGTACATTTAGACATAGGAGGAGGGTTGCAGGAGCAAGTCACCCTATGCTAGAGGAACTACACTCAAACCCGAATCCTCGATTATGAGGGGGTCCCTTTTCGATGCAGACAATGCAACAAAGTCAGCCACATCTTCAAAGATTGTCCTCTTTTGGGGAAATCGAGAATTAGGAAAAAAGGGAGGACAATTCCCTTAATGGACAATTGGACAAAAATGGATCACTTGGAGAATGCAGAGAATACAACCATGAAATCAGCTGGATCTAGACTGACCTCGGCAACACCGAAGAAGTGTGGGAAAACACCTCCCTGACCTCCTTCACCACCACTGACGAGATCAAGAGCGGCCACTGGAGCCGCACTATGTTCGGGTATGTCAAATTCTAAACTTTTCTCTGCTACATTTACAATTTCTTCTGATTATATTGATATATCTAAGGAACTTCATTAGAGCTTCATCACCTTACCACCTCCCCCCAACAGCCTTGATTGTCCTTGGATTCCCCCTCCTCCCACAACCTCATGTACCCCCCCTTCTTTTCTGGAGGAGGTGCCACCTAATGCGACTTCTGGAATTGATCCCCTTCTCCATCGTTACCTCCGCTCACACTCTTAGTCTAGGGACCTTGATTCTATTGGCATTGGGTTGGTACCTTCCCCCCCTCCTTCAAAGCTCCCTCGAGGTCGACCATCCTCCCTGTCAATAGCCAAATAGCAGGTAGGGATGGAGATTGCCACGGGATGACAACTTACTCTTGATAGGGTTCTTAGAGCACAAAATTCCCTAGATTCATCTCCCCCATGAAAGTCCTTTCTTTCAACTACAGAGGGATTGCTAGTCCTGAGAAAAAACTAGCTCTATGTAGGCTACTTAAGACTGAACCGATTGATGTGGTCTTCCCACAAGAAACTCTGGGGTCTGCCGATGACATATCCCACCTCCTGGAATCCATGCTTCTTTGATGGAATTTCCCATCCACAGATGTAAATGGTCCCTCTGGAGGCATCGCCTTAGGATATAATCCTTGCATGATAAAGATGATCAGCACCTAGGGTGGCATTGAATTCATAGGGGCTGACACCTTCTCTACAAAACTGGGTATTGATATTAGAGTGATAAATTTTTATGGGCCTTTCCACCATCGGGAGGACTTTTGGGAGCATCTTCTAGCATCTGATATCATGCATCCTGACAACATCATTCTGGGTGGGGAACTAAACTTTTCTCCTGGATATTTAGAGGCATGGGAGCACCATGCCCAGGTCGACCCACTATCAGCCTTCTTTCAACACCTCCTAGACACTGCAGTTATATTGACATCCCCTCTGCTAAGATTGTCTCAACTTAGAGGAACAAAAGATGATGGGACAATAGTCTTGCCAGAAGCCTCTATCGCTTCCTTATCAAGGAACTATTCCTGGAGAGACGCTTTAAATACCACCAGTGGGTCGGCTCAGGAGGAAATATCTGACCATTTGTTGATATACCTTGATATTCGGGGAGTAATAAGAAAACCCCAAGCCCCCTTCAAATACAACTCCACCTGGTTGAAGGATATTACCTATACTCGTTTAGTTACTAACTGTTGGAAGGCCCACCCACTTGCTGATGGAAGGGACTTTATTGATGGCTTCATCAACAACCTAAAATAACTGAAGAAGTTATCAAAGATCTGGGCACATAACAAGAGGGTATAGGAAGAAAAACACCTAAGGGATATTGAATTAGAGATTGATGATATGGAGGATGAATATGGGGGACCTTTCATAAAAAATGAACATAGGGACAAGGTCACTACGTTAATATCTAACAGGGGGAACATTTTTAAAGAAAGGGAGGAATCGTGGAGATTGAGAAGCAAATCGATATGGTTGAAGGAGGGATATGATAACACAAAATTCTTCCACAAATTTACAAATGGAAGAAAGGCAAGCAAAATTATATAGAAATTGACTAATGACAAGGGTATTGAGGTGGATACCTTCCTATATCTAGCCTCACTCGCCACCTCTCATTTTAAACAGGTCTATCAAGCTCCTCCCAATGCCACACTTGCAGAGGTCATAAGAGTAGCACAACTCTTTCCTCGATTCATTGATTAGGAGAATGTTATGGACCTGAAT
Organism: Pinus taeda; assembly: GCA_000404065.3. Lineage (NCBI taxonomy): Eukaryota > Viridiplantae > Streptophyta > Pinopsida > Pinales > Pinaceae > Pinus > Pinus taeda. The sequence continues at coordinate 13,765 of APFE031185010.1, read as the reverse complement.
AGAGAAGTCACCTTTGGGGAACTAGAGGCTACCTTGAAATGGTTAAGAAGGACAAGAGTCTTGGCCCAGATGGCTGGATGGTGGAGTTTTATCTAACCTTTTTTGAAATTCTTGGCAAATATTTACTCAAGGTCATCAAGGATTGTAGGATATCTGGGTGAATGCATGGGGCCATTAATTGCACCTTCATAGCCCTCATCCCCAAGTTAGACATCCCATGAATCTTCAATGGTTTTCGGCCCATATCCCTGTGCAACTGCATATACAAAATCATATCAAAAATCATTGCAAATCACCTCCATCCCATTCTCTGCACACACATCTTCTTAGAACAATTTGCCTTCCTACAAGATCAACAGATACATGAAGAAATAGGAATGACCCAAGAAGTATTGCACTCAATAAAGACAAAGAAGATCAAAGGTATGAATCTAAAAGCTAATCTATCTAAGGCTTTTGATCGGGTAAGTTGGTTATATATCAGAATGCCCCTAACACACTTAGGATTTCCTGTGGGAGTCATAAATAGATTATGTGTTGTATCACAAATATATCATTTAGTGTTCTAATAAATCGAGCTGCTTCTCCCTTCTTTGACTCTGAAAGAGGTCTCAAGCAAGGATGTCCCTTATCCCCCCTACTCTTTTTACTCCTAATGGAAGGGCTCAACAGACTTATCAACGATATGCATCTCAAAGGTAAGCTTGTGGGAATAAGGATCACAGACAGATGCATGATAACACACCTCCTCTTTGCGAAGATGTGTTGATCTTCCTCAACGGGGGAATTGGAGATCTGACTACTATACAACACTCTATCAACCTATTCCAAACTGTAACTGGTATGGCTATAAATAACTCGAAATCCACTCTATCTGACTGCTCCCCTCATGAGATTCAGTTTTCTATAGAAAGGTTCCCTTTCACCTTGTTACAGTTGGAAGAAGGTCTCAGGTACCTGAGATACACGCTTGAAGCCGCTCAACTACAAAATAGCTGATTGGACATGCTTCATATCAAAGCTAGAAAGGAGACTTAATATTTGGTATCATAAGTATCTTTTTAGGTCCAGAAGACTATTTCTCATCAAAGTTGTTCTTGAGGCCACTCTGGTGTACTAGATGTCTCTAGCTTGGATACCAAGAGGAATCCTAATAAGATTAAAAAATATTTTTGCAGATTCCTTTGGAAAGGAAAACACAGGGAGGATATTTGCATGGGAAAAATGGGATTTGTTGTCCATCCCAAAAAATGGGGAGGTTAGGGTATTAAAAAATTGGGAGATTTCTCCTCAGCATTGGAAGCCAATCCAGGATGGCATTTAATCACAGCTAACAGTCTTTGGACTAAGGTAGCCTCCACTAAATACATAGATCCGATAAGAGCAATGGATTGGCTGAGACATACGAGATGGAATAAAACAGGGATCTCAAATATTTGGAAAGAAGGACTAAATTCATTGTCACTAATCTGTGATGGGCTCACCTAGAGAATTCATGTTGACACATCTTTTCACATTGGCTTTAATCCTTGGATTGGATTTGGGAATGCACATTTATTACCAAAAGGAATAAAACACCATTTCATCGAGTCTGGCATCACCCACATAAGCCACGTTGCGGACATGGAGAGATCTACCTTCTTACATCAAGCTTGGAAATCTGCCCACAATCTACACATACCTCATCTATGACATCACCATTGGATAGATTACACGGCGGCTTTAGCTGAATCTCATATTAGAATCTTGGAAGGGGAGGATGCGATTATATGGGCACTTGCAAAAAATGGTCGGTATTCTCCCAAAGAGGGATATGTACACCTTGCTAATAGACATAGACAAAAACATATTGATATATGGTGGAAAGGTACGTGGATGTTCAAAGCCCCCCCTAGAAAAAGACTTCTCATGTGGTCAATTCTGAAGCAAAAAATCCCAACCGAAGATAACCTGATCAAGAGAGGACAACATGGGCCCTTCTGGTACTGCCTATGCAAAGATAGTATAGAAATGGTGGACCACATATTTGTTACCTGCCCCATCACTATTGACCTCTGGAATACCACTCTCTCACACACCCCTACTTTTAACTCATGGAGGGGTCAAGCTATCAGGGAGGTTTGGGCCAATGGTGGGCAACGACATCCCCGTCAAAAGCAAGGAACCTCCCCCTTCACTTTAGTTGGGAAATCTGGATTGCCTGAAATGGCCTTATCTTTTTGGATACCGCCCCCCACTGGTCGTCCATCTCAACCTGAATCTTTGCCGATTATAGTAATATACTAAATGATGAAGATAATACACCCCCCAGAAATATAATTCCTGAAACCATAGATCACACCCTGCCTTAGGCTTTTTTTGATGGATCAGCACAAGAGGCAGGATGTGGGGGAGGAGTCGTACTTTACTAAACTGACTCCCATCACTACCGTATACAAATGGGACTTGGAGGAGAAACTAATAACTATGCAGAAGTCATGATAGCTAAACATTCCATTCACTTTGCTATTGAAAAAAACTATAGGAATCTACAAGTGTTTGGAAACTCAAAAATTATATGCAATTTGATAAACAAAACAACAATATGTCATGCTTACACTTTGCAACACATATTAGATGAGGTCCATAGATATATATAATCTTTTGACAGTTTTGTATGTCATCACATCTACAGGGAACAAAACACGCTCGCTGACGAACTTTCCAAAGAGGTAGTGGTCCAGACATTTGGATGATACAGGAACAAAGAGAACGGGAGCACGACCAATATTATCATCGTCCTTATATGGACCATGCTTCTCAAGCTCAACAGGAGCCTGATACTACATTATATGTGACTTTGTTTACCGTTAATATTTATCTTTGCTTATATATTTACAGCCACATGTTCAGAAAATTACCCTTTGCGTAGAGTAATCTAAAATTTGAGTGCAAAACATAACATATTTGATGAAAAAGTCTCCCTGTGTGGAGTACTTATACATATCTTTTTCTCTATTTTTGATAGCCTTATAGCCTCTTAATATTAATGAAAATTAGGATTTTTCCCAAGGGAAAAAAACTAAGACATATTTTTTTATGTAATGTAAAAATTGTTTTTGCAAAGAAACTTAAATGTTCTTATTTATTTTGTTCTTTTGAAAGCAACTATTGATTTAATGGATATCTTGATTGATTTTGTTGAGTGCATATTTTGGAGCCTCTAGCTTTTTATTACATTTAAATGGACTTATTATTGTTCTTTTAGCTTAAAAGTGAATTAATAGTTATTTCTAATACACTATTAATGCATAGAATAGTAACTAAGACACAAATTAAAAGTGAGTCTCTAGCATTGAAAGAGTTGTGTGCCATCACATTGCGTTGGGAGTAGCAGTTGGGTTTACTTATATAAGTAGACAAGAAGATAAGTATGTTGTGGATATGCTCATAGTAATTAAAACAAAAGCAATAATAATATAATTATGATTGGTTAGCTAAATTTAATTGTATGTTGTAAAGTAAGCATAGACACGATTTGAATGACTTGTAATTGTAAAAGGAACTACTTCGTTACAATTAGCCCTTTATTTCATTATTATAATTTAAAATGAAATTAATTATCACTCCCGAGAGAGAATAAGCATTGATTTATCGTTATTATTATTATCCATGTTTTATAATCAACTTTTATTGCTTGAAATTTAGGATAAAAATAGTTATTTTGATTCAATTTTTTTAAACCATTATTATTGATTCCAGTTTTATTATTTTTTATAATTATATAAATTAAATTACAAATAAATATAAAAAATAATATATTCGTACATTACAATCAACTAACTTCTAGATGTTCCAACTTAAACATTTTTATGGCTATGTAAGACACTTTGTTTTACCACATTAAATACAAGTTCAAATTGTTTTAATTCAATAACGTCTTAATTTCACATTATGATTGTTATATTTCAAAACCTTTGTGATTTTGTAAAATGATTTGGTCCAAAGAATGTTTGCTATGAAATAATGAACTTAAAAAGCATGATTGGCTGAATATTAATACAATCAAACTAAACACTTTCGGCACATAAAATTTATAAGTAAATCTTATGCTTTGTCCATTATTATGATTACAACTCTCTCGATCACCCTCAATGAAAACTTGGCTTTTACTCTAGTTTAACTACATTTAAACTAAGCAAAAATTTCTACAATGTAATCCTTGTTCAAATATGAAAGTTAATTCATAATTTTCAAATTTCAGTCATTAAACCAAATCAAAAAAACACTAACTATACAACTTTATTTCCTAATAAATTGCAGCCTTATAGCTTATATTTTTGGTTTTAAGATACAGCCTTATTGTATTTTTCGTTCGTGTATCTCAAGAAACACACTGAATATTTGATTCTGCGTCAGATAAGAATTGCAAATTTGACATTTCGACAACTCATTACCAGGAATTTTATATTTGGTCAAATAAGTGGTCTATGTTTATAAAACGGTAGTTGTAGTTAAGTTCCAAGGGCCATGTTTATCGAGCGGTCAGGTGAGAAGGAATGAAATATTCAGAAATAAACCTTGATATAGTTGGTACAGTTGAATCACATTTTGTTCGAACGGAATCAGAAGGAGGCCGAGAAATAGAAAATAGTTAAATTGTAATTAAGTTGTAAATAGAAAATTTATTAATATTAAATATTGATAATGTTGATGATTAATGTGATATGTGAAATTTTAAGAAAGAGATTTTAATTATAATTTGTTAGGATCTTATTTCTTTTCTCAAAAAGAAGAGAAAAAAGCAGTATAGTTGGGCTGATTTAGTAAGTCAAGAAGATTGGAAGTGTGACATATGTTAGAGAAATGAGAGCGGATCTGGATAAGAGTTGGACAATCTAAAATAAAGTGCTTTTTATCCTCCATTTTCCTCGTATCACAAAGCTGACAAATTCTATCATCCCGCGGAGTCCTTGGAGTAGACCACTGCCTGGTTTCACTCCATAATTCATGAGAATTAGTTCTAATCTTAGTGATATTCATATTTTTCTTCGGTCAAAATAGAAAAATAATTCTGCTTCTCAAGGGTGGGGTTGATCACCTTCTTATAATATCTTAGCTTCCTTTTACCCTCCAGCTCTTTATCATTCTATAACTTATTCTTAAATTTGGAGGTGATAGTATCTTTGACATTATCCTTACTTCCCGGATGATCTCTTCATTTACCATCTAGTGGTTGAGCCAGCGCTAAGCATCCTTATCTCTTATGCCACCTACTAATTATGCTGCATCATTTACCAGCTAGTGGTTGAGCCAGCGCTAAGCATCCTTATGCCACCCACTCTTAAGGTGAAAATGGTGGTTTTGGCTAAAATTAAAATAAATTTTAAAAAGCTTCTTAAATTCCATTTTGTAAAACTTTTCTTTTACATAAACCATTTTGTTACTCATATATTAAAATTTCATTTTTAAATATTCAATTAACTAAGAAAGTTGAAATTTTATTTAAAAAAAGCTATATTATAAAAAAATTGAAAAATACAAAAAAAATACAAAAAAAAACTATCCAAAACTACAACTCCAATCAACAAAAATTAATGCAAACTCAAAAACCACCCACTCCCATCAACAAAAAATAATGCAAACACCATGTAAACTAATTAGATATCCTTTTTTAACCACAATAAATATATATATATATATATATATATATATATATATATATATATATATATATTATATATATATCTATTATATAAGTTATTATTTTTTATTTAAAATCATATTTTTCTTTAATAAAATTAGTTAAAAAAATTAAACTAATAAATTATAAACATGGAAAAATTTTTTTATATTATTTTTCCAAATTCATTAAACACAACCGTAAACTTTACCAAATTTAAATTGATAATTAATTATAAAATTGTCTCACTTTTATGTATTTTGGTCTATTATTATACATGTGAAAGTTACATGTGTTTTTTTGTTAGGCCAAAGGTTTTATATATATATATATATAATTAATTTTGAATATGTAATGAAACAAGAAAATAAATATATATAGATTATTATGAATGTTAAATATAGTTTTGACAATTATAAAATGGTATTTAAATTTGTTATTAATAATAAATTAGGATAGAATTTACTGCAAATTTATTGCAAACACCATAAATAAAGTATGTTATTAACGTGCATGAAGGTAAAATTAATTATGTATTGATGTAAGTGTTTTTTATGATTCAAGTATATAAAAATTTTCTTAGATGGGTAAATTTGTATCACTACTTATATATAGATTTAGATTTATGATTGTGAGGTATTTATTGTGTTAAAATTTTTATTTTATTTTTGCTAGTTAGTGTGAGTTCCGAGATGATGCACAATTAATATGTGGTTTGAGTAGCCTTGATCTAAGAGCATCCAATCTATCAAAAGCATCCATGTATTGGTGTGGGCCACACTAGTAGTGAGCATGACTAGATTTTTCCCTATTGAGTTTTGAATAAGTTGACTTTACGCCACTAACTTCCTTAAGAAAACGTCATGTCAAAGTGTATTCTACTCATTAACATGATTGGATTTTTGCCTATTAAGTTTTGAATACGTGACCTTTACACCACTAACTTCCTTAACAAAATGTCATGTCACAACTTATTCTAAGCTCCCTAAATATAATGTTAAATTTTTTAATTATAACTAATTACAATTAATTATATCTTATCGAAAATAATTATTCCTAATTATTTTCAACAATAAATTATAATTTAAATATCATATTTAAATATGATACATCAAGCATATTAAAATAACATTAAAAAAAAAATTATATTTAAATAATTATATCTAATCAAATATAATCAAACACATTTAGTAAATTAAAATTAACAATATCAAAATTATCTTAATTATTTCAAATTTATACTATATTAAATAATAATATATTTAATATAGTATTAAATAATAATTAAAAAATATATATATAAACATGAGCGACACGTGCTAGCTCAAAACGTCACCAACTTTTTTTAATGCGATGGATCCCGAGAAATTTGATCAAAATTGCTTTTCTTGGAGAAGCATTCATTCTGAAATTCCCTTCAAACATATTTAAGTTAAATAAATAATGAACCAAAAAAAAATTATCATATTGATTTATGGTATATAATATTAAAAATATCAAAATATTTTCAAATGTTTATTAAAAGTTATATAATAAATATTTTGACATAATTTATATGTATAAAATGAAAAATTATGATAAGTTTTTTTCTTTTGTTGGTTGGATTTATTATTAGATTTTTTATTTAATAACATGTAACTTTCACAATATATTAAGTGTAGATTAGTTGTTTTAAATGGAGTTTTTTGGGGAATTAAACCATTTTGATGTAAGAAAAGTCAATTATGTTCATTTCCATGAAGTGCAATTTTAAGAATACCAAGAAATGATATCTTTTTTAGCATTCACAAAATTAATAATCCACAATTTTTTTGCTAATTCAATGATCCAAAGTTTATTGGAATGGATTGATATGTCAATTGTAAAACATGTTTTCATGCTTTCTTTGAAATCAAATAATCATATCACACTTCACTTAGAGTTTTTAGATTCACAATTATTCTTGAAATTTCATTCATTAAACCAACTTAATACATTCATATGCTCAGAGGGATTCATTCTCTCTATTCACTCTCTATGGCCTGATTTCACATTCATTTGGCCATTAAATTTTAGGTTACAATGATTAAATACAAAGTTAGAATAAAAGTATTTTTTCTACGTCCATAAATCACTCCCGGTTTATTTCATAAAGCTCTCTTGATTTATTCGATAAAACTCTCATGTTTTTCAATGTAAATTATCTTTTCCTTTATGGACAAAATATTTCCTATCCATAGATTTTTCTAAAACTATTCTATACTAATTAAAAGAACTAATAATATTTACTATTAAGGAATTATAGTTCCTTTACGATATTGAAACCCCTTTTGGAGCTTTATCTCCAAAAATCTTGATGACTTGGAAGGTCTAATGCTTTGTATTAGATTCCTAAGGTAGAAAAAATTTCATGGTTTCCTAACCAGGAGTTGTTATTGCTAACATCCTAATTGTCATTGATCATCAACTTTACCATGTTGTTCTAATTTTCCTTCTTGAATTCCACTATAATTTGTCTTTGCCTTCCTTGCTGCAAACTAGTTGTTTTCACCATGTTGTTGCTCACTATTTCAAGTGAAAATTTTCCAAACAAAATATATAGCCATCCAAACATATTTTCAACTTCATTCCACAGTTGTAAACTCATGCATGATGATAATGAGCATCTCACCAACATGGCATAAAAGGGATCTCAATGCTAACGTACATGGCGACACATGACTATCCCATCACATAACAAGGGATCTCAAACAAAACATGATGAATCATGACAATTACATCCCACAATTGATTTCGCGTCACATCAAGCAGGAACCATGAAACAAGTAAGAAAACAAGATCCCACATCAAACATGAAACATGGATCTATGCAGCACAATGCATCTCATAGCAAAAGAATTTAAATTTAAAGGTTTTGGCTCAGTGATATAGGTTAGAATTTAAATTTCAACAGATAATTTAAAATATTTTAAAATCACACTTGCATTAAAAGAAATATAAAAACTTAATTTAGGATTTATAAAATCTCTCAATCAAGAGTCCAAAATTCTTACTTATTTTTGTATGAGTTGATGGTGAAATCTCTTCATTATTTATATTTATCACCAAATCATCATGTAACTCTCATAGCACATGAGGTTTGGGTTAGTTGGTTGAGAAAAGTCTAGTATTTATCAAAGCTCGCATTCAAGAATCAGATTTATCACCAAATCATCATGTAACTCTCATAACACATGAGGTTTGAATTAGTTGATTGAGAAAATTCTAGTTTCTATCAAAGCTAGCATTCAATGGAAAGAAATTAAAGATATAAAGTATTTTTAGGAAATTAAACTATTCCAGAAAACATTAAAATTTTTGTGATAACATCTCACAAATTTCATATATTTTATTTTATTCTTCTAAAATTTATATTTTTTTCAAAAAAAATCCCTAAAAGTATATCTTAAAAATGGAATGATATAAAAATAAAAAAATATATATTTAAAATTGGTTTCTGGAAAAACATATGGCGAATGAGTTATATTTATTTATAAACTCTTCTTTCAGTTTCAAATTTAACCAAATAAAAATAAATAATAATAATAAAAAAATATAATTCAGTGCCGCGTTTATGAAAAATTCTAAAAGTGATATGCTTTCGGATCGTGTAAAAGCAATCAGAAGGTGTGGATAGATATTAATTTTCTAGGAAATTCAAAAGCAATGAAATGGTCTGACACATGTCGAGAAAGAGGGTATGATTCTAGAGAGAAGGTATAAAGTCTAATCCAAATATATATGAATTTTGCGAAATAATCAATTTTTTGTTTAAAGATTTTTTTTTTTCCCGAAGTTTATTTATTAGATACTTTTATGAAGTATTGGTGTTTTTTTCCAAAAAAATCTACCAGCCGATAATTTAAAACTAAGGATAGCTTATTTATCTCCAATTTACTAAAATGCATTTCATTTTTTACTACTATGCAAAAATTAGTTTTATATTTGGTTGTGAGATAGTTTTTACAAATTTGTTGCGTTCTTTTTACAAATAGTACTCTAAATTATTAGAAATGTTAGTATGTAATTTTAGAGTTTTGTTGAATTATTTGTGGGCCAAATAGGTTTGGAACTAATTTTAAGTTGAAAATGAGTTTGACTCGTGTTTTGTTTTTTTGCATTATCTACTTTGGTGATGGATTAGCATAACCTAGTTATTTACCTAAAAAAAAAAAATGATATTATATATAACTAAAACATATTACGATGAAGTAAGCATGAAAGTCATCATTATGCTCTTCAAGTAATGAATTTGTCAAGAACATGAGATCAAGAGTGGAGGAGCGAGGATGGAAAATCTGGTGTGACCAAATCCTAACACGGGGTAGGGTCTCTTTAGTACACCTAGTGCTACCACGTCTGCGTTAGGCTAGGCCCATTCTCAACCGTAATTTGGCTACCTCTCCATTCACTCCTTCTGTCCAATGAGCATCTACCAATCTCCCCTCGACCATGACTGAACCCTACCGTTTATCGTTTGCTTGCAGCTGTTGGTCCACTCCTATGATGGTTACACCCAAAAACAGTGGCAGCTGGCGTAACCCTCGAAGAAAAAATGGAGACCAAACTTATTGATTATTTGGAAGACCCGCTCAAGGGTACATCCATCTTTGGTAGGCAGACAAGCGCATAGGACTTCTTCCCTTTCAGCAGAGACTTAATTGAAGCCATTGCTTCATTCCCGTCGCTCACAAGTCCAACCAATGCAGTCACCGATCTGCCTAAATCATCGTCCTCCTGGCTACCCTTCGACATTCCTCCATAGTCATTGATCTCCCTTCAACTTGCGGCCAGAGGCATCTGCCTTGATCATGCAACTGGCTCATCTCGACCCTCATCTCTCCAACCTATTGCAGCCTCACATTACCCCTCTCAGTCACATCTCGAAGTGCCTTCACCCCATCTGACTCCTCCCACCACAACCATAGCTCATGTTCCCCCTTCTGGATGCTTCTCGAATGTTCCCCCTCTCCCGAACACTTTCCCATCTGGCCCTGACCTTACTCCCCCAAACCCTAACCCTAATCTTCCTAACCCTACCTTCCACAGAGCTCAAGGGAGCATTGAGGATATAGTGCCGAGACCCAGAAAGAGGTTAAGGTGTGTTAAACCAAAGGTGCAAGAAGTAATCATCGACTGGGAAGCAACCATGGACATGGCGATGACAGTCTTGGTGGGAAGAGTAAGGGAATAAAACTACTTTGCGGTAAGATTAAAGCAATGGGTCACGAAAATATGGGGCCAGCATGTGGTACATTTTCCCTTCGTTTAGACCTTTTTCCCACTGGCTTTCTTTGCAATTTGTGCTAGCAGAGCATACAAGCTGGGTATTTTTCTCCTTCTGGCATATTGAACAGGCCCCTGTAATGCTAAGGAGGTGGAGTCAGCTATTTGACCTAGACAAAGAATAGCTAGGGATTGGGCCATTATGGGTATGCCTCCCTGGTCTACCATTTCTATTCTAGATCGAGGACATCTTCAGGCAAATTGGAAACACCCTCGGCACCTTTTTAGAATATGATAGCTCATGCCTCAACACTAGGGTTATGCCCTATGCTCAGATCTTGGTACATTTAGACATAGGAGGAGGGTTGCAGGAGCATGTCACCCTACGCTAGAGGAACTACACTCAAACCCAAATCCTCGATTATGAGGGGGTCCCTTTTCGATGCAGACAATGCCACAAAGTCAGCCACCTCTTCAAAGATTGTCCTCTTTTGGGGAAATCGAGAACTAGGAAAAAAGGGAGGACAATTCCCTTAATGGACAATTGGACACAGGTGGATCACTTGGAGAATGCAGAGAATACAACCACGAAAGCGGCTGGATCCAGGCCGACCTCGCCAACACCGAACACTACAACAAAACCAGTGATTTGCGCCAGATTTAGCGCCAGATTTTAGTGCGATTTTTTTGTAATTGTGATGAGCAACCTGGCGCTAAATCTGGCTCTATTGTACAATTTTTAAAGCGTCCTTTTTTGCGTCTGATTTTGCATCCTTTTTCACTCTAGATTTTGCATCATTTTTTGCACCAAACTATGCATCATTTTTTGCGTCAAATTTTGAACCAAGATTTGCATCTTATTTTATGACAGGTTTTGCTTCTAGTTTTGTGTCATTTTTTGCATCTATTTTTCATTGTCTTTTGCTTCCTATTTTTTGTCATTCTTTGCTTCCATTTTTGTGCCATCATTTGCATCCAGTTTACACTGTATTTTGCTTCCAATTTAACGTCTTTTTCTGCATCCATTTTGTGTCAGTTTTTGCATCTAGTCTTACGCCAGGTTTTGTATCTAGCCTTACACTAGTTTTTGCTTCTATTTTTGCACCAGTTTTGGTGCCTATCTTTG
>APFE031185002.1:0-10700 GCA_000404065.3 Pinus taeda | reverse complement strand
CTCAAAACACATCGACAAATGAATTTTGATGTGATTATCGCCGAAAACATCTCTCATAAATTTTTAATCATCGTAGGGAATTCTCAAGTAGTTCAACAAAGTTTAAGAAAGACATCGTTCTAAAAAAACATTTACATAACGGTCATAAGTGGGAATTTCCCCAAAAGGTGTAAAGAGAGGTCGATGGGATTTTTAAATTGGAAAAGTTGTACTTTGGTTTGAGATAATAATTGTTGTATTAGATTTAGGTTGTTTAGTGTATTTGTGTTAAGTTGGTAATACACAATTAAAATAATAATTGAAATATTGAGATAATGAAGGTTGACCAAGATATAATTTACCACTTATTTTACCAATGAAAGATTTAAAACTATTGTGAAAAAATATTGATTTTCTAGAATAGGGAGTTTTACTTTTGCCTCATTTTAAGCATTCTATGGCGTTTAATGAAGGGCATTCAATATTTTGTTTTGCCAATCTTTGATATGGTGACATTCAAAATATAAGTTCTATTCTTATTTCCATTTGTATTCCCTATTATTAGTGATTATCTCATTTAGGAAATTATATATATTTGTTATAAAAAAAATGAATTTTTTAAAATACTAATAAAGATTTATATGATAATTATATATTTGATTTATTTCCACCATATTAATAAAATTTACATTTTTTAAAAATATTTTTTTTATATATAATTACGCCATAAGGTGTTCCCCTCTGAAATCAACTCCCCTCTTGTCTTACGTGTCATATTATGATTCGTCTAATTTGGTGTTAGACAATTAAAATGTTTGCCACTGTTAATAAAAAATATCATTATAACTGAAACAATAACAGTCGAAACTTAATCTTTTTCTTGGACCAGCAAACCCTTGCAATTCGAAACTTAATATTTTTCTTAGACTAGTGAACCCTCGCAATTTGATTAAGAGAAGGTAGACGACCATGGTTTCGTTGCAAAATATTGTCATCCTCTCCATCTTATCGATGAAAATACCAGGAAACGCAGAAACCCTCCTCTCGATGTTCAATCCCATTTACATTCTTGTCTAGCAAGTTTCTTGCTTATCGCTACCAGAGAGGGTTTCGTATCGAGGAAATGTCTCATTTGACACCTCCACCATGGTATTCCATTCGTTTATTTGGCATTTTCCTGCCCTCATCTCATCTTGGTTCCCCATTTTCTCTTTTTGCATAGAAAACAAAATACCTAGTTCCATATTTGGTTTTGTTGTAATGAGTTTCTATTTTGTGGTAAGATCCTTGGAGCTCTGGTCTGATGACTGACAAGTAAATTAGAGATTTTTGGCAGATATTTGTAGTTGGTTATTCGAAGGTTTGTGGTGTTTAATTTCTATTGGATCACTAGGATTCTAGTAGTTTGATGGTTTTGATAAAATTGTGGCTTAGCCTATGATAGGCAAAGGTCGGTAGCAGGCATTTTCGGCATAGACTGAAGGATTTTCTACTCTCAAGTGGTTTCGGCCATGGCTTGTCTGTAGGTTTTAACCCCATATAGAAATTAGCTGCATACGAATTCTAAAACACAGAAAATAAACAATAGCGAGAGCATACCACATAAAACAAATATACACAGATATTTTCCCCTGGATCCCAAAACCGGGGCTACTAGATTGATTTTTCATTATGTTCCTTTCAATGTTACAATACATATATATACATGTCGAAGTATCGATAACCCAATCCATTAACCCTAGATTAGAACATAACTATAGTTCCCTTGATCAGATCTACAAAATACCATGGACCGAAAACAATCGCGCTCAAAACCATGTGCGAAAACCATGCACAAAACCATAGGTAGGTTCGCCCACCTAATATAGGGTCCAAAAAAAAATTCCAGGGGCAGCGACTCGTAGAGGGGGGCTACCGCGCACCTCAAAACCCCCTGTGATCCCCCTGTTGCGCATCAACGCAACGAAGGGGGGGCTCCTCGGCACACCCCCCCCCGTCCCACCCCCCAACCCCCCGGTTAAACTAGGGGAGCTAGTCATGGTAAGAATAGAACACAACCCAACATTGCGTTGTAGAATATCGTCGTCCTCTTAGCGTTATCGATGAAAATCCTAGGAAGCACAGAAACCCTCCTCTTGATGTTTAGTCTCGTTTGCATTCCTGTCTAGTAAGTTTCCTGCTTGTCGTTGCCAGAGAGGGTTTTGTGTCCAGGAAATGTCTCATTCGACACCTCCATAATAGTAATGAGGGAAATGGAGATTCTATGAAGGGTGAATTCTCCACACATCGTGCAGTGTTATGGCATATTCGATCGAGGAGGAGAGATATATTTTGTGTTGGAGTACATGGACGGTGGAACCCTTGTGTAGGTCCTTCAAGCCCACAAGAAAATCCCATAACACCATTTGGATGAGATTGCCAGGAAAGTGATCAAGGGCTTTCATTACCTGCACCAGAACAAAATTGTTCACCATGATATAAATCCCTCCATTTTGTTGATCGAAAAGAGAAGAGAAGTCAAGATTGTCGATTTTGATGTCAACACTTTGTAGGCCCACACTTTGGCCCAATGTAATTCCTTCGTGGGCACTTGTGCTTATATGAGTCCTGAAAGGTTCGATCCTAATGGATACGGTGGAAAGTATGATGGATGCTCTACAGATATATGGCGTTTGGGATTATCTTTGTTGGAATGTGCACTTGGAAGGTTCCCTTGTTTGTCTCCGGGGCAGAGCCCTGATTGGCCTACTTTAATGGTGTTCATTTTTTTGGGTGACCCTCCATCGCCGCCACCTGATGCATCACCAAAATTTCAAAGTTTTATTAGATGTTGCCTTCAAAAGGATGCGTTACTTCGTCATACTGCACATCAGCTGCTTTTGCATCCCTTTCTGAAGAAGTATGAACATAAATCTTGTGATCTGTCTCCCCTCCTGCAGCCTTTACACCTGTAGAATTTTGAATTCCTTTCTGTATTCTGAATATTGTACTTGAGAGAATTCATTGACTTGTAATGAATGTACACTCTCTTGGTCTCTGGAACTCTATTTTGTAAATCATTTTGCAATGCAACTGCAGTCTTCTTTACAACACTTTGTCATCATGTTCGTTTTGTTTTTCTAGTGGCAAATTCAAATGTATTTCTTGGAAATCCAGTGATTTTCCCTTTCAAGTACTCCAATTATTATTCCACCCAAGTAATGGCAAAGCTATTCTTATTTCTAGTGTGTGGCATGCACTCTTCTTGTTTTGCTAAAATTTCATAAATGTGCAGTATTTATAATTTGTCTAGTATGCTTTTGCATCTTGGATATTCAATGTTCATTAAAAGCAAATTTGCTTCTATGTATTGTATTTAGTTGTAGTTGTTTATTCCAAGGTTTGTAGTGTTCAATTTCTGTTGGATCATTAGGATGCTAGCAGTTTGGTGGTTTTGATAAAATCGTGGTGGTTGTCTTTAGGTCTTCATTGTTTATATATAGGTTGTTATTTTCATTCACTCTTGGCGTTGTGCTACAGGTGTCCATTCTTGCTTAGATTGAATGTCAGGAAAGTGACTTTCGCCATCCTATTTGGTTTCAAGTGTGGTCTAATTTGTAGTTCGCAGTTAATGAAGAGAACCCTACTTTTTTTAGAAAAACCCTAACAGGGTTAGAGTAGTTTATTGTTATGTGCTTTGTAGTTTAATAATTTTAGAATGGTTAAGGGAGATATAGAATTATGTCAGGCTCAGTTGTAGACTTGGATTTTAATGTTAAAAGCGCCACTTTTTCCAGGGAGGGACCAATATACAATTGTTTGCTTAATGTACTAAGTCATGATATGTTAATTTTCTTTTGTTCTTCCAAGAAGCTTTGCGTATCACTGTAGTTAACTTGCCTAGATATAATGAAACTTTGGTGTCTTTTCTTAGAAGGAGTTGTGATAGTTTTACGGACTTACCAAGTGGTAACATGAAACATTATGTTGTCAAACTCAACAAGTGGTAACATGAAGCATTATGTTGTCAACAATCCAATGCATCCAGATTGAGTTCAGTCGAGCAGAGAAGAAGGCAAAGTGGCAGTTGTAGATTCTTGGAATATTTTAGAATCTAAAAAAGTCAATTGTTGTATGTCCATCAAATCCCTTGCCATCCTGATAACTTGCAATTCAGGTAAGTTCAACAATGACAACATTGGGTAGGGAGATTGCTTGGTTAAAAGAAACACAGGAAGCTCCATATCTAGCGTTGAGAAATGTTTTTCTACAATGAATGGTATTAATCACTATCAATATGTGCGTAGAGAGAGAAAAATATCCATACTCATTTCATAATTGTGATACTCTTTCAGGGTTAGTGTGGCTCAATAAGTTGAAATCTAAATCAAGGTTGCACGAGGTAACCACAAGAGAACTGCAGACAAGTAGAATGGAATTGAACAATTCTTCATCTTTTCAATATTTGTTTTGTGCAGTGGTTCACAATATGGTCATCTATGTTATACTTTATTTGACGGTGTATGTTATTGGTCTATGGTTGTAGAAGGTGAAATTGTGATCTTTGACAACTTTGAGAAAACATCTCCGTAAATTAATGCTAATTTGTTATTAAAGTGAGTGCTTAGTGAGTTAAGAACTCCTTTGTGAATATGGTTGTTAGATTCCAGTAACTTTTAGTAGAATGAAATGTTCATATTCACTGATTGGGTTGAAGCCTATGTTGGTCCACAAAGTTGAAGAACAACATGTTATTAGAATAGGTGCTTGAGAAGGTGTTGAAATGTAGTTCTCATGTCTGACAAGTTGTGAACTCAATACTATAAAGAAGAGACAACAATTGGTAATGTTTCAACAAGTTAGTCTAGAAAGGCATGGTTGAACCATGAATTGCAAATGGTGTTAGTGTGCAGTGTTGACTAAGGAGATAAAAATTGTTCTATGTTCTTATATATTGACCCTTCATACTTCATTGTGTTCCCAAACATGGAAGAGTGCACAGTGGTAGTTGGGATACCAGAGTGATTAAAATGAGCCTTCGATAAATTTGTAGTCCTCTTCAACTCAGCAAGTGGTAACATGAAACATTATGTTGTCAACAATCCAATGCAGCCAAATGGAGTTTAGTCGAGCAGAGAAGAAGGCAGAGTGGCAGTTGTAGATTCCTGGAATATTTTAGAATCTAAAAAAGTCAATTTTTGCGTGTCCATCAAATCCCTTGTCATCTTGATAACTTTCAATTCAAATAAGTTCAGCAATGACAACATTGGGTAGAGATATTGCTTGTTTAAAAGAAAGACAAGAAGCTCCATATCTAGCACTGAGAAATGTTTTGCTACAGTGAACGATATTAATCACTATCAATGTGTGCATAAAGAGAGAAAAATATCCATACTCGTTTCATAATTGGGATACTCTTTTAAGGTTAGTGTGGCTCAATAAGTTGAAATCTAAATCAAGGTTGCACGAGGTAACCACAAGAAAAATGAAGACAAGTAGAATGGAATTGTACAATTCTTCATCTTTTCAATATCTATTTTTGTGCATTGGTTCACAATATGGTCATCTATGTTATACTTTATTTGAAGGTGTTTATTACTAGTCTGTGGATGTAGAAGGTGAAATTGAGATCTTTGACAACTTTGAGAAAATAGCTCCATAAATTAATGCTAATTTGTTATTATAGTGAGTGCCTTAATAAGTTAAGAACTCCTTTGTGACTA
Source organism: Pinus taeda (assembly GCA_000404065.3). Taxonomy (NCBI): domain Eukaryota; kingdom Viridiplantae; phylum Streptophyta; class Pinopsida; order Pinales; family Pinaceae; genus Pinus; species Pinus taeda. The sequence goes on along the minus strand of APFE031185002.1, from coordinate 5,019 downwards.
TGGTTGTCAAATTCCAGTGAGTTTTAGTAGAATGAAATGTTCATATTCACCGATTGGGTTGAAGCCTATGTTGGTCCACAAAAGTTGAAGAGCAACATGTTATTATAATAGGTGCTTGAGAAGGTGTTGAAATGTAGTTCTCATGCCTAAAAAGTTGTGAACTCAATACTATAAAGAAGAGACAACAATTGGTAATGTTTCAACAAGTTAGTCTAGACAGGCATGGTTGAATCAAGTGTTGCAGATGGTGTGAGTGTGTAGTGTTGACTAAGGAGATGAAATTTTTTCTGCATTCTTATATATTGACCCTTCATAGTTCATTGTTTTCCCAAACATGTAAGAGTAAACAATGGTAGTTGGAATACCAGAGTGATTAACACAGGTCTTCAATAAATTTGTATTCCTCTTCAAAGATTGTCAACAACCTCTTTTTAAAAACTCTATGCACTTTAGTTGATATGCAATATGTGACTTTTCATTTCATTTCATTATTGGAAGGACATCATCCTTGCCCACAATCAACTTGCAGCCTTTGAAGGAGTCCATTTCTGTTATGTATTTTAGAGCCTGTTTCTGGATGAGTCGTGCCAAAGACAGAGCTTCTTACGTTTTCACATCAGATTCCTGCAAGGAAGCTTACAAAAGAGGAGATGAAAAACGTTCCTAATGTTTGTTGGGAGCTAGATACTGCAACAACCCCAGTTGGTCTTGCATTTAAAGTAACTACAAAATCTGAAGAAGAAGCAACATAGGATAAAGAAAAAGTAGCACATGTTGGTGTTACACATCAATTTGTCGCCATGACAATTGATTAGTTTATGGGTCTTTTTACCATCTGTGAACATGTTTGATTGAACTACCTTTCAAGTCAAACAACCAAAAATATCTTGAAAGAGATGGGAAATTTGGGAATAATAGCTCTCACACCTTGTCAAGTTTCACCTACGCTAATTTTCCTAGATTTTCCTTAGCATTCACTGGAATTAACTCTCAGAACAACGCATAGTTGTGCTTTTTCTGACAATATAAACCCGCACAAGTGAATTCAAGAAAGTAAAAATAAAAAGTACATTCTAGAAACATAGTTGGTTGAATATTTCCCAACTGAAAGCTTCAAGGTGATGACTATTCAAACTATAACCCTCAGATGATGTATCTTAATCCCTTTCCTCAAGGAAAACTAATCCCTCAATTAGGGGATCTCACCCTCTTATTTTGGATGTGAAACTTCTTCCTCTTGGCCTATAAAATGTCTAGAGGGTAGAGGGTTCGAGGAGGTTAAAACTCAGAGAAGATAAACTTATGCTGCTAGTTTGAGATGGGAAAGCTTGTCATCCAAGGAGAATATTGAAGGCATTTGGGAGGAACCTCGTGGCATCAAGGCGAAGGTTGCAAGTCTCCTCTTTATCTTTGATTAATACAAATGAACACTTTGTCCCATTGATTTGCTTTATTGGAATGATGAATGATTTATAATTGTTTAAGGTGCTTATTAAGGCAAATTCAATTCCTTATTTCCTTGATCATTAGGTTAAGTTTTGTTTGGGTTATTATATCATATATGCTTTTGATCATTTTATGGTTTATGGTTGTAGATCTTATCAAGCATTGAGGAGTTGCATCGAGTAACAACAAGGGATCTTCATCTTGCATTTCGTGAAATAGGTAAGAGGTTCATCCATTAGCTTTAATTCGTATAATTCAAACAAGTCCAACTTAGGGAGAGAGTTAGTTTAATTGTCCTGCTTGTTTCTAGTTTTTGTTGAGGATCTAGGGAGATCCCTCTTGACCGTAAGAGGGATTTGTTTGCTACAACAAATTGGTGACTCCGCTGGGGAACGTCTTTGTTCTCTTCCTTTTCCTTTGATCCTTCTAGTTTATCTCGACCTAAGTCTTTATGAACTAATGACCTTTCATATGTGTGTGGTTGATTTCGTGAATTTTTATTTTTTCTTGGGTTTATGATATCTGCGTTGTTTTCATTCACCAACAAAGCGCAGTTTTGCACTCGTTTTCCCTTAGAAACCAAGTACATGTGCTCTATTTTGTATTGTTGACCTGTGCAAGCCTTGGGAATTTTTGAAAAAATTGCTTTTGCTTCAACCAAAACCTGAGTTTGATCTTTTGGAAGTGTCATTATCTTTGTTTGGACTGTCTTATGTCTCTTCTGAACTCGTTTGAGTGATTTGTTAATATTTTTTTAGAATTATGTCTCTTTGAAGAAACTGGTTAGGGTTTTGCCTGGTTGCTTTGTTGATTGATCAAAAGAAGATAGGTTGTCCTTCCGCTTGTGATATCCTTATTTTTTCTATCAAATACACCAATTAACCTTAATACTTTTCTTATTTGTGATGAAACTCATATTGAATTGCAAATTAGGGTTTCTTGAGGTCTAGTGATTTTGTGAAGAAATTGTTGTCATTTTGTTTCATAAAGGGAATTGTTGATTTCAATTTTGGGAATTTCTCATAATTACATTGTTGTTATCATTAAATCAAAGCATTCATAGGGAAAATGTATTTTTCCTCCAACTCGCTTGATTGATTTCTGTGTGCTTGAAAGTTTTGAGTGATAAATGATAAAGAGTGTTTTTGGTTTATTTGATATTTAGGGAAATTTGGAACTTGGTTTATTTCCACATTTTCATTGCATTAATATGGAATTGGTTATTTTACGAAAGTTGGAAAACTTGTGAGTTTTATATTTCATTTTGGAAAAATCAAAGAAACTCTTTCTTTCCTCTAAATAGAATTTCATCAAATTGCAAAGTACAAATTGCATATTTGAGTGCATTAAGATTTTGAGTTGTGTCATAATGTCAGAGTTTCACCTCCAATACCTATTGAGTAAAGAACAACTTAATAATACAACATTAATTAAAATTCATCTATAATTTTATATTTTTAGGGCTCTTGCCACCTACAGTAGCTTAAGTGTAGGGCTTTGGAATAGGGAAGGAAGTAAACTTTCCAAAGCTACAAACAAACAATAGAATCTTGAGTTAGGGAGAGAAAATCCGATTATTTCAGTTTTTCTTTGGGAAGCTCTTCTTGTACATGAGTTAAGCATGAGATCATGTCGAATATAGTGAAGTGATCGTACGCACTTCATTAGCCAAGATATAGTGACTTGCACGTATTACAACGATGCCAAAAGGTATTTGGGGTCACTTGAAAGTAAACCTCCAATTGATCATGTGGAAGAGCCTTCAAGGAGATTGAGCTTGTTACTTTGCCCTTGCATGTGTAGGTTTTAACCCCGTACAGAAATTACCTACATACGAATTCTAAAACACAGAAAATAAACAATGTGAGAGCATAACACATAAAACCCATATACATAGAGATTTTCCCATGGATCCCAAAACCGGGACTACCAGCTTGATTTTTCATTATGTTCCTTTCAATGTTACAATGCATATTTATACATGCCGAAGAATCTAATACCATGGACCAAAAAACCATCGTGTCCAATACCATGGACCAAAAACCATCGCGTCCAAAAACATGTACGAAAATCATGCACAAAACCATAGGTGGGTTCGCCCAACCTAACATAGGGTCCAAAATCAAAATTTTCCGGGGGCGCTTCCCCAAACCCCAAAAAGTGGGGTTATGGGTACGCGTCAAACCCCCTGTGACTCCCCCCTGCTACACAATCAGTGCAACAAAGGGGGGCTTCGCCCCCCGTCTAACCCCCCAGTTAACTACGTGGGCTAGTCGTGGAAAAAATATAACACAACCCAAAATTTCCCACTTGTTGTTTTCTTTCCACAAGGGGCCACAAGAGAGCTTAGTCATTTTTCCAGCCCTGAAATTCCTATTGTCTCTCTACACCAAGAGAAATTCTCAGAGCTCACAGATTTTGTCAATGCGTCTGCAGTATTCTTCAAAGTGTCCACCTTTATCACCAACACCTTTTTGCCTTCTATCATATCCCTCACAAAGTGATACTGAAGATCAATGTGCTTTGTCTTTGAATGATATGCGGGGTTCTTTGCCAATAAAATTGCACTTTGGCTGTCACAGTCTATCCTTATAGCTCCCTATACTAACCCCATACTTGAACACAATCTCTACAACCAAATTGCTTCCTTGCTTGCATGAGTGGCTGCCATGTATTCTACCTCTATAATTGACAATGCCACTACAGATTGTTTCTTACTCATCCAACTGACTGCACCTCCAAATAGGTTAAACACATACCCACTTCTAGATCTTCTCTGATCTAGATATCCAGCCCAGTCTGCATCAACAAAGCCACGAATATCCAACACTCTGTCCAATCTGAAAACCCACTTCACTGCTGTCCAATGCTCCTTTCCTGGTTTTGACATAAACCCACTCAATACTCCCGCTGCATGTGCAATGTCTGGTCTAGTACAGACCATTGCATACATCAGGGTACCGACTGCACTTGCATTTTGAACACGGGACATGTCCTCTTCCTTTTCTTGTGTCTTGGGACACTGCTCAACAAATAACTTTACACCTACAGGAATAGGTACCTTTACCGGTTTACCATCCTGCATATTAAATCTCTACAATATTGTCTCGACATACTTCCTCTGGTTTAACCAGAGCTTCCTCTTTGCCCGATCTCTTTTGATTTCCATGCCCAAAATATAGTTTGCAACACCAAGATCTTTCATGTCAAATTTGGAGGACAATTGGGTCTTCAAATCCTGGATAATTTCATTGTCATTTCCAACCAGCGACATATCATTCACATACAAGAGTAGATAAATAACACGGTCACCAATTAATTTAAAATACACACAGTGATCTGCTTTGCTTCTGGTGAAGCCAAGTCCCCGTATAAATGTATCAAATTTCTGATACCACATCCTTGGTGACTGTTTTAACCCATACAAAGAATTCTTTAACTTGCAAACCAGTTCTTTCTTACCCTTCACCGCAAAGCCTTCAGGTTGCTTCATGTATATTTTCTCTTCCAGATCCCCGTGAAGAAATGTTGTCTTCACATCCATCTGTTCTACTTCAAAATCAAAAGCAGGAG
>APFE031184989.1:0-16822 GCA_000404065.3 Pinus taeda | reverse complement strand
ATATATATATATATAGATATATATAGATATAAAATTTTATCATATGTCTTTCATAGTTTCCGGAGATCTGTGTTACATTTGCATATAAGTTTAGATATCATTCAGATATCTAAACACCAAACAACAACAACATTGAGATTTTTCTTTCACTCAACCTATAACATATTGCATCTGTCTTCATCAATGTTTTTCTTCTATATGCTATCCACTTATGACATTTTATTTGCAATATTTGGTGCATTTTCTAGTTATAGGTCATTTATAGATTATAAATGTCTTTAGAGTTTCACTTTTAATTGAATATTCAACTGATATTTATTCTCTTATACATAAATATTTTTTCCTCCACCCACTTTTCATAACTTCCATAACCATTAGGTACCTACAGCTTTGATGTTACTTTTCTTGTTTAGTAAAATATTGCCAAGACTTTAATATATTGAAAGCTGTAGAATTTACAATTTATGAAGTTTCAAGGTCTAATTTTTAAAAGTCTAATTATTTAAAGGGTGCTAGCTCAATGGAAGAGCACCTACTTTATAAGCATGAGGTTGGTGGTTCGATTCCACCATGCCCTAACATCCATATGGAATGGTGATGATCAATTTTTGGTGACGGAGGCTCTTTTGACCATCACCAATGAGCTTTGGTGACATTTTTTGACCCTCACCAAAAAATGAAATCGTGACAATCAATGAACGCCACCATATATACGCATTAATAGTGACGACCCTCATAGGTTCATAACCATAAATTGTTGTTGTTGATATGAAATGGTGATGGTCATTGTCCATCATTATAGTCATTATTTGTGACGGACCTTGAATGTCACCCCAACACCTATACTTCTAGTAATGTGTATTTTGGTGACGGTCAATGAACGTCACCATATATATGCACCAATAGTGATGGCCATAAAAGATCCATCACAATAAATCATTGTTCATATGAAATGGTAATGGTCACTATTTGTCATTACAATAAATATTCATAACAGACTTTGAATGTCACCATAACACCTATACTTTTGGTGACACCACCTTTGGTGATATTTAGTTTTTGGTAACAGAGGCTATGGTCCATCACCATTGCTCATATGAAATGGTGACGGTCGCTATCCATCATTATAAATCATTATTGGTGATGGAATTTGAATGTCACTGCAACACCTATACTTTTGGCAATACCACCTTTGGCGACGTTTAGTTTTTGGTGATGGAGGCTATTGTCTGTCACCATTGCTCATATGAAATGGTTACGGTCGCTATTTTTCACTATAAATCATTATTGGTGATTGACTTTGAATCTCACTACAACACCTATACTTTTGGAAATGCCACCTTTGGTGACGTTAAGTTTTTAGTGGCAAAGGCTCTTTTGACCATCACCAATGAGCTGATGGTGACATTTTTCGCGCCTCACCAATGTCCTTTTTTCTTGTAGTGTTTGTTTAATTTTCGTAGGGGTATCTAGACAACAAAATTCGTATGCACGTTCTGGACAATTGGACGCAGATTCCAAAATAATGCAACACAGATTTTTTGTAGAATGGACAAAATTGACTTCCACACGTTCAGATTCGAAAAATTGTGAACAATCTCAGAGATTTTGCTAGTTTTTCTAAAGGATATACACCTAGTTATATAAACTATATTACTCATAAAAAATACCAGAGGGGAACACAACGTTGGATGGAGTTTTCTCTTGAATAATTCCCATCATAACATGCCATACAAACTCAATCAAAGGCTTGTAAAATTGCAAAATGTCATTAAATTCCTTTTCATGTAGCGTGTTACTCTTTTTACAATTTCAATTTAAGATTTTTTCCACTTGGGCTTCAACTCAGGTTGCCAAATACAAAGGTCATTGTTGATGTTTTGGTTAAGGTATTATGATAAAGGATGAAGGTAGCGGGTAACAGTCAAGGACAATAAGAGACAAGGAGACAAAGTATGGCTAGCTAGGAAAATTATTTTGGACTTGGAACTTAGAAGCGCATAATCTTAGATTATGTTCGTTTGAATATGGAGGTCTTGAGATAATGTGCAATTATATTACTCATAGAGTCAAACTTTCCTAATATTTTATTAGTTGTCATTCATCTATGCATGTTAAATCAGACCTATCATATGCTTCCACAAGAAAAATTCAAAGGAAAGGAAAAACATCCACATAAATTGTTTCTGAAGAGAAAGGCCATAAGCATCTTTAAAGAAAATCTAAAATTCGACTCTAAATAATGTAGTTGGAAGACTTTCAAATAATTATGCCAAATCTATAAATTCAGAGGAAGATAAGAGTCCTTCTAACGTCACTAAACTATGTGAAGTTTTGGAAGATGAAAATCATGATATCTTATCAGGTTCTAATGTTGTTTCAGTTTCACCTTATAAACATTATGAGGCAAAACAATGAGATTGTAAGGAATATGAATAATTTTTGGAACCCCATAAGATATCTACATATTCACTAAGGACAATATTTGTACCATTTTAATTGGGACCTCAAAAAATGGCATCGTTGCATAAAGACATTTCATTCCGGATGCACTCCAGAAATATGATGATGCATTATGGGATAAGTAGGAATTTTTTTTACCCCACTAGAAAACCACAATTATCATTTGTTGTGGAACCACCTTTAAAAATTTGCAACATTCTCAATGATTTTGACATCGTTGCACAAAATTTGTTTTCAAGCTACAATGATAAGCAAAGTGGAGAGCTTTGGTAGCAATGAAATATGGCATACGAAATGTCATTCTTGTTGTTTGTATCAACATTGCAACTGCAAGCTGGAGAAACATTAACATATTCAACAAAATTTTATAGGAGAAATTTAAATAGAACAACCCAAAGGATCACTTTGAATATTCTAGACATTAATGAACTTGATGAACTTTTTGTTTATGGAAGGTTCATGGATGGAAATTATGAATTTTATATCTATAATTAATAACAATACACACGAATGATGAGAGAAAGAGAAGAATTCTAGTATTAGAGTAGAAAAATGGAATAAAGAGGCTACACATTGATGCAAGAACTGTTTGTCAACATTAGAATCTTGCAAGTCTTCCAGAAATTGGATATTGATGTCTGGGTCAAAGTCCAAGGGTCAATCGAATCAATGGCATGCAAGGATCCTCATCCTGTCGAGGTGTAAAAGAAGAGGAACCCTCATGTTGAGTAGTTTTTTAAATACCACTCATCTTCAGATCTACAATTGATGTTGAAAGTAGGGACCCCCTCCCTTCTATTTGAAACCACCCAATAAACCCTACATAGCAGTTTGTGGTTTAAAAAAAAACTCAAACCTTGTTATATGGCCCATATACCTTAAAATCAAATTTACAGTTTTATTTGTTTATATTTAATGAGTTGAAATCCTAAAACACATATTATTATTATATATATTGCAACACCCTCCTCCCACATTTACCCAAGTTAATCGGTTTTTTGGGGTAAGCATGTGATGAGAGGCTACTATGATCTGATTCAACTCCCCATGTATACTTAAGGAAGTGAAACTAACAAAACACAACCAATCTGACCTTCCACACATGTTACAAAACCTTCAGGAGCCAAGCAACCCTTCTAGGTGACCAACCCCTAAAGTAACTTGACATTTTACTGACCTAGACCCTCAGTCACTCCCATGACATGGGCATGCATGCAACTAGGACCCTCCAGTCGCTTCCACAACAAGGGCATGCAAGTGACTTTGAAATTTTTCAGTTTGTTATGAGCTAGCAACCCAGATTTTGTGCCACTTTTCGGGGCCAGGACTCAGGCCACTGCCCAAAACTTCATGAAACTTCCAGAAATGAAAAGTAACATCGAAAAAATGATACTAATGCAAATTCTTGAACAAAGATTTTATTGGACACCTAGTAGCCATGACGGGAATTTTGTCAAACATGTCACAAATATGCATTCTACTGGTAATAACAAACGATCTGAGTATAGGGTCTCATACTTATCTGAGAATTACTAAGAAGCACTGATGTTTTATCACATTAGTTGCATTATCATCTATTAGGTCATATATTCATTGTACATTCCTTTACTAATCAAAACATGATGAGAGTCATACATAATCACTATCATAAAACATACTCATAACTAGCATATAACCAACAGAAATAGCATAGATATAACAACCATATAATCCACATATAATCTAGTACATTTACACATGAAATACCAAAGAGATGGAGCTCTTATTAGTGAATGCATAATCCAACCAAGTTTGGGACTTCCACGTACCACCTGACAATATATTGGCTGAACCAAATCTTTATTTCATCCAATCACCTCCGTGCCATATTTCAAGCATGAATGTGGGACTCATAACCAAAATCAAGTAGAGCTTCCCAAGGCCACACCACCTCACCCTCTTCAATAGAATGAGGCTTTACTACAATCCCCACAGGATCACTAGACCATAAAGAAGAATGGATGCCACTGTATTTACCCACCTATATTGTGAGGAATTTTCCTATCTCTTAGTCTCTAGGCTTTACCATACATCACACCATGCAACGGTTGAGGATCCCTAGGCCTAATCAAGACTTCGTCCTCTAGGATTTACCGTAAATCCTAAAATTCACTAGCCAAGGATTCCTAGGCCTAATCGAGGGCACCCACCTCTATGATTTACCATATATCTTTCCATTCATCGTCGAGGATCCTAGGCCCCACCCAGGTAACATAAAATTTAGATTTACTAGAACCCATAGTCTAGTTCAGGGGTTACTAGTCCAAGGATTTATCGCAATCTACAGTCTGATTCAGGGATAACTAGGCCATGTGTTATTTCTTTCAGAGACCACCTCACTTAGTTTCGAATCCATCTGACAATCCATCTCATCCAAAATATGAGAACCCCATCACACCATGACTATCTAGAAATGGCAAGGCAAGGTTGAACAACATTATCACACCTAGTAAAACCCATGCCCATGATATCAAGAGAACCAAGAACACGCATGCATGTACCATGCATTCCAAATCTAGCAAGGAAATCACACATGCAAATAGATACCTAAAAATAATCTCATTATCAAAGCTTGATTCTGCTCTTCCTTACTTGATATTTTCTTCCTCTTTTCCTTTCATTTTTTCTTGATCCAATGTCGAAGTGCTCCAGGAAAACTCTAAGTTTCCAAGAATGAGAGAGAGAGAGCTCCAAAATTGAATTGAAAAAAGGTTACAAAGTAATCCTCATGTTAGTATCCAATAATTATAGGTAACTTGTTTCTTCAGCTGTTTATTTGGCATGAAGACATCTGGCTTGATTACGCTCAGTTGATTCCATTTTGCCTAATCCTTCATCACCTTGCTGCACCCTTCATGCCCTGCCCTCCATTTTTTCACCCCTCCATAATTTTCATCCATTACACACATAAACAAGCTTAGTATATAAAAAAAAAGATTAGGTTAAAAATGTTTAGAGGCATTTTTTAACATTAATTAGAGTAATAAATTAGTGTGGGCGGTGCAAAATAGGTGGTTTTGAGGAGTCCCCCACCCCCCGCCCCACCACAATGTGGCACAACCTCAGAAACTCGGACCCCCCCTCCAATACCACATATCACTCTAGGGGGTGGGGGGCGAAATTACCATTTACCCCTTAAAAAACCGTTTCCCAAAGTTAAAAAGCCATTTTTCTATAGTTTTACCAGTCTGTTTCCAAGAGGGATTTCGGGCAAACGGAAAGGAATTTTAGAAAACCAAGAGAGGAGTTTGTTCAAAATGGGTTGAGGAATAAAAACCTCTCCCATAATTTACACAGGTGTCTTCAATTGGGATAAACAAATTCATCTCTGAGCCCCATTTTTCAGGCTTCGTTTTTTCTATCTTGAGTCTTGATCTTGCGGTGGACATGTTGGTCAGCTGGAGATGAATTTCAAAAAACTGAGAAATTTTTTTATTCATCATGATATGAGTAACAATAACCTCTCCCATAATTTACACAGGTTTCATTAGTTGGGATAATAAAATCTCTGAGTTTACTCTTGTTTTCAACAATTCGACTTGTTTTTCGTGGAAACCAGTCCAAGATTTTCAGGGATTTGTGTTTATCTTTGGCTGAGGTAGTTGAATTCGACCTCCTGATCCTAGGAGAGGATCTCTTCTATATATTTTAAGAATTCTAATTATAACATTTGTGGGGGGGGGGGATTCATAATAAGGGAAGAGTCCCATTCTATAACAGTTCTCATTGCATTTCAAGTGACGGTTTGCAAAGGAATAAAAGATTAGTTGTTCAGGATTCAAGTGGTGTACCAAATTGTGAAGTATTCTCCTGTTGTTATATGTTTATCCATTGTATTTATTTCTCTGTATTTCTAAATCCTCAATTGTAAAATAGAAAGTGAAGATTAAGATTTGCGAGTTAAGCACTTTATTTTTGGTTGTGTTACAATTTACATGTTTTCTTCTAAAGTTTGATTGGGGAACTCTTAATTTCTCCTCAGTTCCTACTTGATTCCACTCTTCTTCTATCTTTGCAATCCATTTAATTCTCAAAGATCCAAAGTAGTACAGCTAGTTGCCCTGTTTCACTCTTATTTGTTGTTTCTGCAAGCTGATCACCCCAAGCCTTTGACTCCATTGCCCAATGGTCTTTTCCCCTTGCTTTCCCTACCAAACCAATTCAAGATCCACATTATGAATCCATCAGCTAGCCTAATATCCATAATAACAAAGCTAAATTATAAAGAAACATCCCTCTCTAGAGCTGGCAGGGCTAGATCCCAGTTCCAAAAGCAGTTTTGATGTTACCTCTGTGATTTTGTTTTCAGCCTCGAAATTACAGAGTGATAACATAGTGTTTCCCATACTGGGGATGAATTAGTTTTGTGTTCTTCAGTGACAATTATCAAGTTCAGATATGGTTGTTGTTGGTGGACAAGCAATTAGACACAAGAAAGTTGAAATCATCCACCAGGTGACTCCACACAGTTCAGTTGATCTAAAGACTCCATTGGTAAAAAAATCCAGAATTGATTCTACTGTTGATTGTTTTCAAGATGAATTCAAGAGTACAATACAAGTATGCTCCTATGGACAGATCAAAGGTTCCAGGTTTTCCAAATCCCATGCCCAACATTGATTGGTTAAAATATCTTCTATTGTTTAAAGATGAAAAAGGAGATGATGTTGCTTTACATTTATTGAGGTTTCATATGCACATTCAAAAGTTTAAAGTCAAATTCCATGAAGATTGTCTTATGAAAATATTTATGGAAACTTTGGAGGAAAGGCCTAGACCTTGGTTTGAAAATTTACCAGCCTCTAGCATATATTATTTAAAGTTTTTTCATACTATATTTCATGACAAATACAAGGAAGATTATCCATCACTGTTGGTGATTCAAAACTGTTGTGATAATTGTGAAAGTTTTATTCAATATCTAGAAGATTACTATGATGATGATTAGTTCATGGATGATGAAATATTAGAGGCTTCAAAAGAAAAGTCTTTTCAAAAGTAGAAGCCTTGCTTGAATTATCTTCTCCACAGGAAGAAAAGGATGATGTATGTTGTTTAGAGGTCCATGAAGTTTTCCCACAGGAAAAAATTCTTGCAGCACAACAAACTGATTAGCCAAAGGGTAAAGAAGAAATTCAGTTTCCTGAACTTGCTGAAGTAGAGGACAACAATGAAAATCAACAGAAGTCTGGTGATCTGGAAATAGAGGCGGCAGACCCTAAAAATATTGATCCACAAGAGCATCTTCAACAAGTATTGGTTTCTTCAGAAATAAAAGCCCAGTCAAATTTATTTGATGAAAACCATCTCTCAAAATTTCTCTCCTTGGATATAAATAAAATAAGACAACACAGTTTTATAGATCATGTTCCTTCAGCTGAAATTAATGAGAGTTTGCAGCTCCCGTGCAAGCTTCTATGTGAAAAAGAGAATGATAAGGACTTCCCTATTATACATGATATAGTTGTTATATTTTATGAAGATAAAGAGCATTCAGAGCACTTGGTTACAGAGGATAACAAGGAGGAGAAACAATTTGCTTCCTTTCTATTTCAAGAGAATCACTTAAATCAAGCAGCAGGTTGGAATGAGGTTTGTTTTCCTGTTACAAATGATCCAGAATATCTTATGTGGTAGGATTACCATGATCCTTTGGTAAATATATTACAGTCATTAGTAGAAGAAGAATTTTCCAAGTTCATCAATAGAGCTATTGAATCTAGTGGAAAAGTTAAGATGCCATTTTCTGAATTTACTTTTCTAACTAGAGAAGTAGAATGCAAACTTCTGTTAAGTATCCATTTACTTGAATAGTTGCATTGGAAGTTTGTTATTACATGATATGGAAGTATTTTTATTAGAATAGGGTAGGTAGATGAGTGCAAATAATCTCAATACTCTGATCATCTTTCTAGTTTCAGTTTCATATTTCTTTTCAGTTTTCAGTTCAAGTATGTTTTAGGCTTCAGTTTGCAGAGAATTCTGATTTCAGCTTCAAGATTTTTAGCCACAGATCAGATTGCAGTTTTGGGACCAGCCCAATGGATCAAGCTACTAGTCTATGGTGTTCTTAACACCTCCTAAAGGAGAGTGCCATCCCCTATTGGAGCAACTGTTAGTATCCTATAATTATAGGTAACTTGATTCTTCAGTTGTTTATTTGGCATGAAGACATCTGGCTTGATTAGGCTCAGTTGATTCCATTTTTCCTAATCCTTCATCACCTTACTACACCCTTCATGCCCTGACCTCCATTTTTCCACCCCTCCATCATTTTCATCCATTACACACATAAACAAGCTTAGGATAAAAGAAGAGTATTAGGTTAAAAATATTTAGAGGCATTTTTTAGCATTAATTAGAATAATAAATTAGTGTCGGGGGGTGCGAAATAGGTGGTTTTAAGGAGGAGGCACCCCCCCACATGGCACGATATCAGAAACTCAGAACCCCCATCCAATACCACTTACCACTCTTGGGGGGTGGAGGGGTGGGGGGAGGCGAAATTACCATTTACCCCCTAAAAAACCATTTCCCAAAATTAAAAAACCATTTTTTCTATAGTTTTATGATTCCATTTCTGAGAGAGATTATGGACAAACGACAAGGAATTTTTGAAAACCAAGAGAAAATTTCATTCAAAACGGGCTGAGGAAGAAAACCCTCTCCCAAAATTTACACGAGTGTCTTTTGTTGGGAGAAACGAAGCCATCTCTGAGCCCCATTTTTCAAGCTTCTGTTTTTTCTATCTTGGGTCATGATATTACGGTGGACATTTTGGTGGGCTGGAGATGAATTTTGAAAAAATGAGAGAGGTTTTTATTTAGAATTCGATCAAGAACAATAACTTCTCCCATAATTTACACTAGTGTCATTAGTTGGGAGAATCGAATCTCTAAGTTTACCCCTGTTTTCAGTAGTTTGGCTCGTTTTTCATGGCAATCAATCCAAGATTTTCAAGCATTTGTGTCTATCTTTGGCTGAGGTATTTGAATTCAACCTCCTGATCCTAGGAGAGTATCTCAGCTATATACTATAAGAATTCTAATTATAACATGGGGGGGATTCATAAGAAGGAAAGAGTCCCATTCTGTAACGGTTCTCACTATATTTCAAGTGACAGTTTGCAAAGGAATAAAAGATCAACTGTTCAGGATTCAAGTGGTGTACCAAATGGTGAAGTATTCTCCTGTTGTTATGTGCTTATCCACTGTATTTCTTTCTCTATATTTTTGAATCCTCAATTGTAAAACAGAAAGTGAAGATTAATATTTTCTAGTTGAGCACCTTATTTCTGGTTGTGTTACAATTTACATGTCTTCTTCTAAAGTTTGATTAGGGAATTCTTAATTGCTCCTCAGTTCCTACTTGATTCCACTCTTATTTTCTCTTACCAATCCATTTAATTCTCAAAGATCCAAAGTAGTACACCTAGTTTTCCCTGTTTCACTCCCATTTGTTGTTTCTGCAAGCTGATCACCCCAAGCCTTTGACTCCATTGCCCAATGGTCTTTCCCCTTACTTTCCCTACCAAACCAATTCAAGATCCACATTATGAATCCATTAGCTAGCCTAATATCCATAACAACAAAGGTAAATTATAAAGAGACATCCCTCTCTGGAGCTGGCAGAACTAGATCCCAGTTCCAGAAGCGATTTTGATGTTACCTCTATGATTTTGTTTTCAACCTCGAAATTATAGAGTGATAACACCTCATTAGACTTTTTATTAATGAGAGCTCTAATTTCTTCAATTTTCCATTATTTTTCTTCAATTTCCTCCTCACATCCAACCTGCGACCTTTCACCTTCCTTTTCTCCTAATTTCCATTATTTTCATAAATCAAATGCCAATTAACCACTCTCCCTTTCCAAATCCTTTTCCTTCACCTTTTCCTTTTTCGTTTAGCCATAATAACTAAAATGAACACCCACTAGGTTATTTTTCCTGACATTTAGCTTGGAATACTTGTCCCATGACCGTGCTTATTATTTTTCCTTTGTTAACTTTATTACATGGAATTTTGACTAGGGATGTTACAGAACCCTCCCCCTTGGTGGAACACCATCCTCGATGTTTAATGACACCTACAACCAACAAGACTGTTGAAAAACAAAACATACTGCCCATGGAGCTTTATAACACAACTTGTTGCAGTATTTATAATGACCACTGCTAAAACATGAGAAACATACCATTCACTGGAGCTTTATAACACAACTCCTTACAATATTTACAATAACAACCACATACATACTCAAGCACATTTGCTTCAACCAGAAAATAATCATATTGTCTATGGAGCTTTATAAATCCAACATGATACAATATTTATAATAATATACACATATGCACATTTTCTCAACTACAAAATAAAAGGATATGATTCCTGCATCTACCACAAGGGAATCCAGAGTCTCACACCTCCACCCTCAAAGTAGTACCAAGATTCACCTCCTTCCCAAGAAGTCCAAAATCCACTGCCAAAGTCAAAACTACATCCAAATTCCAGCGCTACAATCCAACGCTAATTTTCCTCTCAGTGAACAGTTACCATCTCATTATTCCAAGTCACACTCCCAATGTGCATTTGATTCCATCTGTCAATGGTAATGGCCAAAATTAATTTATTCTCTGGCATTCCCTTCTCTGCTACACAGTCCCTTGGGCAATCTAATCACCCTCTTTCATGCAGTCACACACCTTCCAAGTTTTGTGGGCATCCCCTTCTCTACTACACAGTCCCTCAGCTAACCCCTCCCTTGGCAAGGTTTTCTCACATCATAAATTCAAAAAACCAAGGCATATCCCTACCTCAAAACCATCATACAAGTCATATCATGTTGATGGAAATCAATATACACTTTTGGTTATCAGTTTCCCACAATGGCCCTACTCCTGAAGTTATTTACCAACATATTGTTTCATGTTCCAATTCCTTTTTGCTTCTTTTGCTAATTCTTGTAGTTAGTTTTAGCCACCCAATTGGGCATTTTCATGCTCTCCTATACTAAGAAAATAATTTCCATTAGACTCAAAATGAATTGAAATAAACTCAAATAATACCTCATTGGTGGCTTTTCAATGAGGTACACTTGCAATTTTCTTCACTTCCTATCACAACAAGTCAAACTAGTTTTTTGATCAAATCATCATTTATAAACAGATCACATTCGCTTAGCTCAAAACACAACCATCATAATCAAAATCGTAGATCACTTGTAACCATCATAAACTAGAATCATAGATCACATGCATAGTTAAAAGTAAATTAAAATACTGATACTTATCCTTTAATCGATCCCTAGCTTCTACCTTTGTCCTTTCCATACACACATCGGATCGGTTGCCACACTCAACAAACACCCAATGCCTTTCTCTTTTCTTCAATCATGTACACATACACAATGTACATCACAACACATACATCCACACATAGCGTACAACACCACACAATACATATGCCTACATCTAGTATACGACACGACATGTACACCTACATCTAGTGTACATCACAATACAATGCATATACCTACACCTAATGTACAACACAATACGTACACACACTTACACCAAGTGTACAACACAATACATATACATACACAAAGTACAACACAACAAATACACATGTCATGACACCATGAATATATAATACACATATGTAGTACCGCATGTACACAACACAACATGCACACGATACCACATGCACACTAATACCATATGCACAACATGTACACAATTCCACATGTATATAACACCACCTGCACAACATGTACACATCATAATATGTACATGGTACCATTTGCACAAAGTGTACACAACACCACATGTACAGCACACCACATGTACAATGTGTACACAATACCACATGTACACAACACCACGTGCACAACATGTACACGACACCACATGTACACACTACCACATGAAGACATGTACACAACACTACTTGAACATAGCACCACATGTAAAATATGTACACATCACCAGATGCACACAACACCACATGTACAATCATGCACACAACACCGTATGTACATAGCACCACATGTACAACATGCACGCATCACCATATGTACATAGCACTACATATACCAACATGTACATAGTACCATCTATACCCATCACTACATATGAAATATACACACAACACCATATATACAACAGGCACACAACATCATATGTACACAATACTACATATGATACATGTGCATAGCACTATTACTTCACATCCTAAGACCACAATGTCCTCACCAAGCGACCTTGCTTCCAGTGTCTCTCTGCCATCTATTCTTATCCTAACATGTCGTGGATCACAATGCTTTCATTCCACTAATGTATCTCTCAACATTACTTTTCCATAACGTAAACATAGACATAGTATAAATACATAATATCAAATGATATCCACATGATAATAACCTCATGAATTTTTCAAGGATACTCTTCCCACTTGATTCCCCATAAGGCTAGGAGACTCTTTCATGCCATTCGCCTGCATAATAAATCATTTCTCCACAAGAATGATCCCTGAAAACCCTGTCAAACAATGACATAGATACATAAATACATACATATATATAAACATTAGCATAAATAAATCATGATTTATGATGACCCTACCAGACAATGACATAGATGCATACATGTATACATATATAGACATCGGCGTAATCATGATCACAACATGATTACCAAATAGCATAAGATCAAGGTTAACATAACTCCCTTTATATGTGTACAATATGCACAACATTGAGAACAACAGTTCCCAACTTAGCAAAGGTCGATATGTTGAACAACAATACCACCGATGATGTACCTCGAATTGATTCATTATGTTGGAGGAATGCAAACCATTTTCAAGCATAGTTTTTCTCTATTTCAAGATTGCGTAAAAATGAAACCACTTTCAAGCATAGTTTCCCATGTTTCAAGCTTGTGCAAAAATGAAACCAATTTCAAGCATAGTTTTTTTATGTTTCAAGCTTATGTAAAAATGAAACTATTCTCACTTTATCCCTCATGATTTCCATTTTTTATCAACCTGATTTTTCCATATGAGCCTAGGTTTTCTCATTCCATCATCACCATATGCTTCGCTGATCACATGCTTTCACTTGGTTGTTTTACCCTTTCTTGGCGAACAACTATGATGAGTGGTCTTATTATCCAGTCTCTCAACCTCTACATGTTTTGAGTAGTTCCATCACAACCAGAACTATATGCTACCCTTTATACCACTCATTCCTCCATGAGGAATCGTCTTTCAGCTCTTTTAAGACTCTCAAAATATGAAAAGATCGTCAAGCACTTATCTTTTCAAACTCATAAAAGTAAATGAAAAGATGTCTGCTCAATATAAGTTTAACCCTTTTCTAGATTGAGATAGACTAGCTACGAAAAATGAATACCTTAGTCGGACATTGCTAAGAGGTTATCTTGGGTATTGTTTTCTACCTTTTTAGACCTAAGGGACTACCTATGAAAAGGGACATCTAGAGTTTTCTTTTTTGCCTCTTTTTCAAACTCTCTAAACATGAAAAAAATGTCAATTTTTACCTTCAACGGACTCATTAAAACATCAAACAACATGGACTTGTCAAACATGATAAGGTAAAAGCTATCCTTCTCAGGGTTCATTAAATATTCTCATAGGGATTCATCTAAATGATGAAATTACAGATCAAACATATGTTCTCCTCCTCAAGCTTGTTAAAAAATAAAGAGGTACTAACTGGTATGATTGGAAAATTTGGGAAAACATGGTACTTTGTTTGTTAATGGCAGCGAGTTTCTCTTGAACACAACACTCTTTCACTTCATCTCTATGGTTTTCGGGTTGGGTAATTAGCTTGTCTTACGGTTCATCATACCTTCAAAAGACCTCCATTTCAGTTTTGGGTCAATGTTGACAGCTCCATTCAGTGTTGTTGTTGTTTTCAAGAGAATTCATTCAGTTGATATCCATTATAATACTCTTAAGCCTTCATTCCATGTTTTCCTTTCCTGATCCAATTCCATATCAGCATCATTTTGATCATTTTGTCTCAATCATGACACATGTTTCATGTCTTTGATGGGGGATACATTAAGGCCCTTCTTTGGCAGGCCACTTCCTATCAACATCAACACATTATCCAGGAAGTTGACTCTAGAAACACCCATTAGTACCTTGGTTCTTGCATACATCAATGGAAAGTTTCCTCATTATCTGTTGTCTCTTAAGAAACAAATTTCTTGGTTGTGTAGAAATTGTGCTTAAGACATTAATGTTTATTATTATTGTCACTTATTTGTATGATGTATCTTTAAGTGAAGGAACTGAAAGACCTGGTTCTTAACCCTTAAAACTTAGGTGATATGAAAGTCACAGAATGCCTTTTGATTGTTAAATATAAATGTTGAGTGGAGAATGCTTTTAGAAGTTAGAGACAATATGTTGTTTTACATAGAAACTATCATCTATAACCCTTTTGGAAGTTAGAGACAATATGTTGCTTTACACAGAAACTATTATCTGTAACTTAGAAGAAATGTAGAAGTAAGGGTTTTAAGTATAGGAGCGCTCTTTTAAGGAATTTTAACTTCATTCACATAAGTAAACAAAGGCCTGTAGCTTCATTACTATACTTAAAGAAAAGAAGACATGTGATGACACATAACAGAGAATTCACAAAATCACACCCAACAATGTGTGGAAAACTTCTTATTCTTTCATTAATCAACAGTTTATAAAAAATACAGTAGCCTGGTCTCCAGGTTCTTCAAAATTCGAACCCTTTTTCTATAAATTTTCCTCCTTTTATACATCATGTGAAAGTTGATAATCACCAAAACTTTCAAACTGCATAACTATCTCCTAACTGTCTAAAGTAAAAGTCATTACAGAAAATTACATTTGGGGGGTAAAATACACCTCATTCTCAAGAAAACAAAATAACACGAAGTAATAGGAATTAGAATATAACTGATGATGGTTTCTCACTATTCAGATCTGTGGCTTGTCTACTCGTGAAGTTTCTCTGTAGACGTTCTGATAATAGCTAGAATATTTTAACACAGGAAAACTGCATCTTTATAATATTTCGTGCGTGGCTGTGGGTTATGGGCCCACGTATGTATCGGAAATGTTTTGATTGGCGGAAACAAAAAGAAATCCTTATGGATCACATATATATTGGAAGTTCTCTGACTGGAAAAAACACAAAGAAGCTCGACCAATCACCATTCCTTTGGAGTTTCGGTCATCCGTCTCTAATTCTAGTTATTCTACTAAAACAGTAGAATTGGTTCATTTATGCGGAATATGGCTTAACATGGAATTGAAAAGAATTTAGACTCCAATTCATAATCTTATCACATCCACCTTTTCCACATACCTTTGCCTTCCCCATGGACCTGATAGGAAACAAAACTGCAGCTAAAAGACTTCTCGGGTCTGAAATTTATAATAAAACCTGAGCACATTTCGACGAAATATCCATCAGATCTCGTCCCTTCTTGATGAGCGACTGTGATTGATCCAGACTTCAACGGATTAAACCACATTCTATAAACCATCACGTCCATTTTCCGAATTAAACATTGTCATTTTTAACCACGTGATTACCATCGGATTTGCATTCTTCAAAAGGACGACCCTAATCAACTAAGGTTTTAACTCAATTTTATAACTTCTCCAATCTGATTTTGCAGTAAACCTCGCCCTTGTTAACCGCGTGATTACCGTCAGATCTGTTTCCTTCCAAGCATATGGCTCAGATCTTATCACAGGTATCTCATGTTCAAAAATCATTGATAATATAAAATAAGTCATTTATTTCAAATTTCCGCATTTCCTTTTATTTCCGTTATAACATAATATTTCATTTTTTTTCATTTTTGTGATAAAACTGAAAATAAAATTAAAATGACAATGGATGCTACAACATCTGGCTCCACCTAGAGATAGTTCTTTTTCCACAGAAGCACTAAGAACAACAAATCAGTGCCTTCACCTCAGGCATGGAGTCACATATTGCTTAGCCAATTTAAATTCTATGGAATTGGTACAATGAATTCACTCTGGTATCTACAATGACAAGATGCTTGTGCTTCAGAACTGGAAGTAATGTTTGAGGTATTGTCCATTGACAGGTAGCTGTAAATATTCACCATCAAGATTCTCCAGGAAGAATGTATTATTTTCCCTTGCTTCTATAATTCTCAATGGGCCATACCAGAGAGGATCAAACTTCCCATGTTTTCCCTTATCTTCTCTTCTAGTATCCCACCTTAATACTAGGTGTCCAACTTTAAAATCAATTTCTCTGGCCT
>APFE031184983.1:30067-42869 GCA_000404065.3 Pinus taeda | reverse complement strand
TCATTATTTAATTCATGTTATTTCTATATTTATAATTTTAATTCATGTTATTACTATATTAATAATTTCAATTCATGTTATTACTATATTATTAATTGTAATTCATGTTATTACTATATTAGTAATGTTAATTCATTTTATTACTATACTGTTTGTTCGTTTTATGTTTTACGCTTTAATATTTTGTAACACTATAACACTAATCATTATCATTATTTAATTCATGTTATTATTATATTGTTTGTTGGTTTGGAGTTTTATGTTTTACTATTTTGTAACACTATTACACTAATCATTATCATTATTTAATTCATGTTATTGCTATATTGTTTATTTATTTGTTTGGTTTATG
Organism: Pinus taeda; assembly: GCA_000404065.3. Taxonomy (NCBI): domain Eukaryota; kingdom Viridiplantae; phylum Streptophyta; class Pinopsida; order Pinales; family Pinaceae; genus Pinus; species Pinus taeda. The sequence goes on along the minus strand of APFE031184983.1, from coordinate 42,517 downwards.
TTTTACTATTTTGTAACACTATTTTGTAAAACTATTATACTGACCATTATCATTATTTAATTCATGTTATTACTATATTAATAATTTCAATTCAAGTTATTACTATATTGCTTGTTTGTTTTATGTCTTACTATTTTGTAACACTATTATACTGATCATTATCATTATTTAATTCATGTTATTACTGTATTTTTTGCTTGTTTTATGTTTTACTATTATGTAACACTATTTTGCAACACTATTATACTAGTCATTAGCATTATTTAATTCATGCTATTACTATATTGTTTCTTTGTTTTATTTTTTATGTTTTACGATTTTGTCACACTATTTTGTAACAGTATTATACTAATCATTATCATTATTTAATTCATGCTTTACAATATCAATAATTTTAACTCATGTTATTACTATATTGTTTGTTTGTTTTACGTTTTATGTTTTACTATTTTGTAACACTATTATAGTAATCATTATCATTATTTAATTCATTTTATTACTATATTAATAATTTTAATTCATGTTATTACTATCTTAATAATCTTAATTCATGTGTTATTACTCTATTGATAGTTTTAATTCATGTTATTACTATATTGTTTGTTTGTTTTATGTTTTATGTTTTACGATTTTGTAACACTATTATACTAATCATTATCATTATTTAATTCATACTATTACTATATTGTTTGTTTGTTTTACGTTTTATGTTTTACTATTTTATAACACTATTTTGTAACACTATTATACTAATAGAACAAGCAATAAGGGCAAAGATAACTTTATAACCCCGAAGTCAAGGCAGAGAGCCAACAGAAGAAGCGGAGAAAAAGAAGGAACAGATAGAAACAACAACAGCAATACCTTCGAAATCTTGGATTTGGAGACAGACTCAGAGGAGACACAGAAGACCAAAGCAGTAGATAAGGAGCCAAGAGACAAGGAGGAACAAACGAGGAAAGAAGAGGAAGAGGACAAAAACAACAACGAAATCCAAATGAGGGAGCGACCAGAAGAGCCGGAGGAGGATACAGACATGCTGACCAGTGATGGAGGAAGCGAGGACATTGAGCTGGAGGAAGCTTTAGCCCGAGAAGGGTTGAATCTACCCGTCATAGTGGAGAACTGGAAAAGTCAAGGTATAGAAACTGCATCGGAAGAAGAAATCAAAAAAATCAGTGATCTGTTTATAGCAAGGTAGAAAGCAGAACTAGAAAGGCAACATAGGAAGCTAGGTGTCGCAAGAGGTAATGGTCTCCACCCGAAGAGTCCTCTATGGAACTCATCAAGCTCAAGGCAAAAGAAGAAAAGGGGCCGAAAGACAAGCAATGAAGCTCTGCATGAGCTAGGAATGATAATGATCAACTCCGGGAAGATGAAGGCTCTTAGCGCCTTCCCTTCCTTTCAATAATGCCTCAAGTTTGTCATGAAGATCATATCTTGGAATGTAAGAGGGCTAAACAGCCAAGCAAAGCACAGACTACTGAAACGCAAATTCCAGAAACATAGACAGGAAATCATGTTCTTACAGGAAACCAAATGTAGGAGTTCCAGTATGGCAAGGATTACCAAGAAGATCAGAAGGCACATAAACTTTCTAGAAATTGAAAGTAAGGGCAGAGAAGGAGGCCTAGCCACACTATGGGACACAATAGAAATTCAAATAATATCTGCAGAAGCGAACAAGCACTTCATTGTTGTGGAAGCTCAACCCACAGGTAATTCTGAATCATTTTTATGTGTAAATGTTTATGGACCACAAAAGATAGAAGATAAAATCAGTTTTCTGAATTCCTTCAATAGACTTATTATTAGGCATCCAATGTCCAAATGTATTCTGGGGGGTGACTTCAACATGATAACAACCCTTCTAGAGAAGAAAAGAGGTCTAAGGAAACTTAACAGAGATGCCGAGTCTTTCACTAGTTTCATTGAGAATGCTAAATTGGTACACATTCATACCAAGACTGGCAATTACACATGGAATAATAGAAGAGGGGGAAATAGAATGATAGCCTCTCACTTAGATAGATTTTTGATTTCGGAGAACATCACAATGGATGGTATCCTGGCAGTGTCAGATATCCTTCCTAGTGGAGGGTCAGACCATTGGCCAATATCGCTCATAGTTGCTGTTCAGGGTACACCAAGGAATAAACCCTTTAGATTTGAAAAAATTTGGTTGGATCATCCCAACTTCCTTCAGCTGGTAGAGAACTGGTGGTTAGAACCTCCGGAAGGTAAGGGACCCAAAATGTTTAATCTGCAGAAGAAATTAAGACTCATTAAAGACAAGATAAAAGAGTGGAACAGAACAGTTTTTGGAGATATCTTCAAGGAGAAAACCCTTATAGAAGATAAGTTGGAACAAATTCACAGAGAGTGGGCAGCCGCGCAAAACAGTGAGGAATCTATAGAACAGGAAAAAACTCTAACTCAACAATGGCACAGTCGATGTCGGCAGGAAGAAATTCTCTAGAGGCAAAAATGAAGAATTCAGTGGCTAAAAGAGGGAGAGCAGAACACAAATTCTTTTCACAGATCTGCTCTCGATTACAAAAGTTCAAACAAAATTCTTGAGATGAGAAATGGAAATGGGGAGTCAATGAAGAACCACCATGAAATATCAGAGTTTCTCTCAGCTCATTTCAGCTCCATGGCACAGGAACCGCAGATAAATAGAGGGGAAGCCATTAGGGAACTTCTAAAAGCCATTCCTAAAGCTATTACCTCTGAGAAAAACTGGGCCCTCAGTAGGGAAATCAAATTGGAAGAGGTAGAGGAAGCTGTCAGAAGCATGCCAAACGATAAGGCCCCTGGGCCGGATGGGTTTACAATCAATTTTTACAAGGCTTGCTGGAATATTGTGAAATAGGATGTTTGGGATGTTGTAGAGGACTCCAGGCGCTCTGGAACCATTCTCAAATCCATTAATTTTACCTTCATAGCACTAATTCCGAAGGTAGAGGAAGCCAACACTCCTGAAAAGTTCAGACCTATTGCTCTCTGCAATGTCATCTATAAAATAATATCAGAAGTTATTGCCAACAGGCTGAAGCCCATTCTTTCGGGCATCGTCTCTGAAGAGCAATCGGGCTATGTAGAGGGAAGGCAGATATTAGATAATATTATTCTTGCTCAAGAGATGATCCACACTCTCCATTCAAGGAAAAAATCAAGGATGTTAATGTAGCTTGATTTATCAAAAGCTTATGACAAGGTGAGCTGGAATTACCTTGAAGCTATTCTGGATGCTTTCAGATTCTGCAAGCATTGGGTTAACTGGATTCTTGCCCTCATAAGATCATCAAGGTTCTCGACCTTAGTTAATGGAGCCCCCTCTGAACCATTCTCACCCTCGTGAGGAATAAGACAGGGTGATCCTCTATCCCCTTTCCTATTCGTTATCCTCATGGAGGGTCTCAGCAGAATCATAGCCAAAAAGAAAGCTGAAGGGGTAATTAAGGGTCTTCAACCAATCTCGTCTATCCCTGCTACCACCCATCAGCAATTTGTGGATGATACAATGTTACACGGTAGCCCCACAGTGAAAGAGGCCTTGGCATTCAAGGGAATCTTAGATCTCTTCAGCAGAGCCTCAGGAATGGAAATCAATTTCTCCAAATCTACGATTTTCTTCTTCAGCACTCGTCATGCTATTCAGGCTCACCTTTCTCAACTTCTAGTTTCTGGATAGGTGGGTTACCTTCAAGATATTTAGGAGCTCCCCTCACTCTCCCACCTTGGCAGAAAGTGCATTGGGAAAAGATCATAGCCAACATGGAAAATAGATGCAAACACTGGACGCACAGGGGGCTCAACTTTGCCGGAAGATTAATCCTCACCAAGCTTGTGTTACAGGCTATACCGCAGTAACTATTATCCATGCTACCAGCTCCCAAGGGGATACTTCAACAAATAAGAGCTATAAAGAGATCCTTTTTATGGAGTGGGAATGGGGACAAGAAAAATGGGTGCTCGTAGCCTGGAACAAATTATGCAAGCCGAAATATATGGGGGGACTAAATCTAGTGGATCCGCCAGTCGTCAACATGACCTGCGGTGCTAAGCTATGGTGGAGATGGATCAAAGAGCCCAATCTGCCATGGGCTAGACATTGGAAATACAAATAAATCCCAAACTGCAATCATCAGGATCTCATAAGATTGCAGGAGGTTCCAGAGGGCTCACCCATATGGAATCTTGCAAGACAAAACCGTAGCCTAGTGTAGGAAAATAGCTTCTGGGAAGTACGCAATGGAAGGTTTGGACCTGTTTTGGGAAGATGCATGGCAGCAACTCCCAAAATTGGACACCCCAGAGCTAAGTTATCTCAAACAGATCAGCCAGAATGAAGGCAGAAATAGAGTCTGCCATTACTGGGATCAAAGCAGCAGAGATGCAAGCTAGAGAGAATGGATACATCTCAACGATGACAACAACATTTAGGGAAATGAAAGCACAAATCAACTCAACAGTCAGATTCTTAAAAGAAAGATAAGGAAAACAGAGGAAGATGATCAGCTAAGATGGGGTATGATAGGAAATGGAAATTTCTCACTAAAAGAAGCAAGGGAAATGATAGTAAAGGAAGAACAGGAGGAAGCAGTGCCCTGCTGCAACAAAGTGTGGGATAGCCTTTTTTGGCTGAAAATTAAAACATTCCTATGGCTACTAATGCGAAACAAAACCCTGACTTGGGACAATCTGCGCAGAAAAGGGTTCGGTGGACCATCCAGATGCCCAATGTGCTTAGGAGAAGAAGAAACTATAAACCACCTATTTAATTCTTGTGAATGGGCTAACCATTTGTGGAATTGGCTGGAGGGAATTCTACGAAAATAAAACCGTGACAGAGAGTCCATCTGAAATACGATTCTAAACTGGAAAAACAATTTTTCCAAAAACCAAAGAGTCAATAACATCTGGAAAGCCATGTCAGGCTTCTTATTGTGGACAATATGGAAAGAGCACAACAGGAGGGTGTTTCAGGATGAACAAAAAAATACTGAGCATTCAAAAGTAACTATACTAACAAATATTAAACAATTAATTCAGAGAAAATGCAAGGTGGATCCCAATGAGAAGCCATCGGCGCGGGACTTACATATCTTGAGGTGCTTTCAACTGGAAGCTAGCCACAGCATAACAACACCGAGACACTAGAAACAACCAAATTCGGAAGTCAACAGATGGAATTTCCCGCCAGAGGGAGGTCTGAAGTTGAATTTTGATGGTGCCTCCAGAGGCAACCCTGTTACACAGTAATTTTTCACCATTTGTCACTGTCCCTGTTACCCCTCTCCTACATCTTGGAGGACTCATTCTGGGACTTGTGAGAAGTGACAAGACTTGAAACCACTTGCATCAATCACCTCTGAACATGAGCTTCATATGCCTTGAAGACATCTCCTGCAGCTTGCCCTTAAAAATAGACCTTTTTACATTAGCGCTGGCCCACTGTGTTCTGCCCGCACCAATGGGAAAAATCCTATAAAAGGGGCGCGCCATTAGCGCTCTGTCCCAGAGTCACAATCGCGCCAACATTTTTGGGCAGATTTTTTAACCAATCAACCTCCGAAAGTTCTATCCAACTCATTCACCAACTGAATCCATGTTAAGTGAAGATGGTTTGGCTTCGAATCTCCTTGAATGGGAAGTAGTTTGCCACCATTCCATAGAAGTTTCCAAGTGATGAATCCAAATCCATTATTGTTGTGATTGATCTTATCCCTTCCTTTTCATCTATAAAATCTTGTCTCCATGCCTTGAGCAAGCTAGTTCTAGTTCTAGTTATAGTGGTGTTAATACTTGTGCTGAAAGGAAGATATCAAGAGGTTAGAGTTGCAAGAGCCTTCTTTGTGTCCATAAGGCTTAACCTAAGTAAGGAGATCTTGTCACCAAAGAGAGAGGGGCTTGTCCCTCATCCCTTCAAGCTTTGCAAGACTTGTGTAGCTGAGCACCCAGCCAAAGGAGGACTTGACGTCAGGACACTGGTTGTATTCTCCTTTGTTGATTATTAATAATAGATGACTATCATTATGGGTCCACTCTCATTGTACATGTAATGGTTGATGTTGAATTATATCCTTCTTGACTGATGTATAATTTCATATATTAGATTTCACGCTTGTGTTTGTGTTGTTATCTTTGTGTGTAGGTGTCCATTCACGGAGATAGTGGAGGATTGTGACCGGCCAAGACAAAGGAGCATGGGCGACGTCTCTTCTACGAACAAAAGCGTTGGAACTCAAGTAGGTATTCATCACCTACCTTTTATTTGCAATTAGGAACTTGCGTGATAGCATTGTTTGATTGTTGTTAGACCCGTTCTGGGCTAGTAGGGATCGCCTCTATCCGTACAGGGGATTTACCTCTCCAACAATTTGGTGACTCTGCTGGGGAGTTTAGCTTGTTGTTTAATTTGTAAACTTAGACCGAGTCTGAAGCACGGCCAGATAGCCTTCGAAACACTATTGCTTTGCAGTAGTGAAGTAGATCAAAGCCGCTTCAGTCAATCTCTGGTTTGGTTTACGGAGTGAACAATTTGGAGTTTGTCTTGCCTCTTTGGTTTTCTCTTGTTTGCTTGCTTAGATAGATTTTTGGATTGAATTTCTTGCTGCCTCTTGCTTCCTGACTTTCCTAGATACTGTAAACCGAGCTTTAGACTGCTTATTTTTCTTTTTAACTTGGCAACTTTATTAGCGCGGTTTTCCCTTTGACATTCGCACTAGTGGCCCTTGTTGCTAACTGACAACCTGCGCCAATCCCTATTTAGCGCGAGTTACAGCCTGACAGTCGTGCTAGGCCTCTTAGCTTTTCAGTCCACTTGTTTGCCTGCTTTCTGAGCTTGGATTTGCATCTTGCCACATCTTTTTCAGTTGCTGGAGTGTGTCTGATCCTTGTTTGACTGGTTCTTAACCTCCATCCTTCGGGTGTTTGCTTCTGTCTATCGATTTCACACCTCAACCCTAGGACATCTAGTGGTCGTGTGTGTCGAGCCTTCTGTAGGAGTTTTGGGTTTCCTGATTGTACAGTCAACTTTGCGATTTCTTTTTGCACTTGTTCAGTGATTATTGAAGTATTTTTGGTTGATTTCCGAGTGACTTGCTTCTTTCTTGCTTGGATTTCATCCTTGCCTTGTTTGAGCTTAGATCACACAGTTCGTACAATGTTTTACTTTTCTTTTGGTTTGGAGAACTATTTTGGTGTCTTGGGATTTCATTGTGTTCTCTTTGAGTGAATTTGTCTCTTTTACTCAGTGTTATTGTCTTTCAAAATTCATTCTAGTGCATTGTGCCTTGGAAAAAAAAATCGAACAAATCTCTTTTGCGTTTAATAGTTAATGGAATAGAACTTTTTGTTGATTCATATTCTTGAAAGAAAAAGTTTTATTTAATTCCCATTAGCTGCATTAGGTTTCTTGATCGATTGTGCTCATTTTGTTTGATTGAAAATTCTTAACCTTCTCGTAGTTAGTATTCATCGAACGAAATGGTATTCTTTGGCATATAGCTTGCATCTAGGCAATTGTGAAAGATCACATACGGTAGGGCCTAAAATCGAAACTTAACTAAAGATCAACCATAAAATAGAATGAATCAACTTAAAAACGCATTGGAACATAATGCTCACATTGTAGAGGTCTAGGCTAGAGACGTGCTCCGGCGTCGTTAAACCTAGTCACTCTTGTTCTCGCATTAAGGTTGGGTGATTCCTCCTTGTGTGATTCAATTGTGGTCTAGTACGGACTTGGGCTCCCACGTACCATCGCGTATATATGGGGAGACTCCACTAGGTTTGCATCCTTGATCCATAGGAAGCTGTGTCTGCCGCCTTACAAGTCGTAATGCACCAAACACAACATTCGGGAAGATTGACTGCAGTACGGAAAGTCCTTGGTTTTCATACGATTGCCAAGGTGTATAAGCAGTTTTACGGATTTCCTGGTAAACCCCTTGCCTAGTTTCTCCAGAGTAGTCACTTTTTGATCCTTTTCAGACTCTGTAAAAGAAAATTCTCTATTAAGCATTTGTCACTTCGGGCTCTTTAAACATTCGAAGGTGACTAGAGTCATCTTTTTTCCTTTTCTCGACTCTTAAAACATGAAAACGTCAAGTTTTGTCCTAATGTCCTAAAAAATTTATTCGGCCACGATAACATTTACCTGGTTAGATCTTCTTTGTGTTTAGTTTTGAGTAGGATCTCTTATTGTTAGTTTGTCTAGGGTCTTTGTTTGATCATCCTGGCGGATCCTTCAATCCCGTCTCTTGTCCCAAGTGACCAAGGGTCTCCATCTTTTGCTGCCCCTGAGACACCGATTTGTGGCGACACTTTTCCTATTGTTCCAAGTGTCCAACCGTTGAACTCTCGTGCTCCAGAGGACGAGCTTTACGACTTGTTTGGAACCCTCTTTGGGAGCCCTCTGAAGAGGATTTTCCCACTACTCCTGTTGGTGTTGCATCTCTGATGGCTTCTTCTGACATGGAGGATACATCACCTATGTCAAGTGGGAAGCCCGTTATGTCGAGTATTGATACTCCCTTTGCGACTACATCCCCAGTTATCTCTACGCCCTACACTGTTACACCTCTCGGTATCACAGTGTCGGCGCACTATAGATCTCTAAGGGATGCTATGAACTCTGTGACTTCCTCTTCTATGTGGGATCAAAACATTGTCCCTACAACGGGACCATTTGTTTCCCAAACTGCTGTTACATCAGTTCCAAGCAATCCGACCATCTGTGTCGCGTCATCAACTCTAGTTTCTAGTTTCGTTACAACATCTTCTGTTGTGACTTCCGTTTTCGGCCCATCTCGAGGCCCAGTACAAAGTGGTCCATCGGCACATACTACTAGAGTTGCTCATCTGACAAGTGGTGCCCTGCCTCTCTGTAATGCTATTTTGGCAGGGGGGGCATATTCCCAATACTTGCATAATGTCCAGAACCCAGGCGGGCAAGGCCCCTATTATGATCCTGTCAATCATCATCTGTATAACTCCTTGCCAACTGAGCCCTATATTGAGGCTTCAGTTCCATTGAGTGTGGCTTGGGGTACCACCGGATATGGCGGTGGCCAGTTCCGTCCAGGTCAAGGACAGCCATCTCAAGGACCACCCTACCAGGGCCAACCATCCTACTCGCAGCCTAATCATGTGCAGCAGTATTATGGCCAAAACTACCCAGGTCAACTTGGAGGCTCGCAAGGACAACCTTATTAGGGACAACCTTTAGCCTCTAGTGGTCTGTCTTATACATATCTTGGGCAACCTTTTGGAAACCCAGGACAACCTTACGGTCAACAAGGTCAACCCGAAAACCAAAAAGGCTACCCTTCTAGGCAAGGGGGCCAGCCTTACGCATAGCAAGGCCAGCCCACTGCTCATCCCAATGAACCATCTGGTCTACAAGGACAACCTTCCGGCCAAATGGCCCAACCTTCGCAAGGATATCTTTCTGGGGCGTCTCAACCGGGCATGCAGATGGTTCCTGCTTTGCAGCCTCAACCCAGTTATCAACCCCAGAATCAAGGTGGGTATCAATCCCAACCTTCTCATTCAGGTGGGTATCAATCCCAACCTCCTTATTCAGGTGGGTACCGATCCCAGCCTTGTTATTCAGGTGGGTACCAATCCCAGCCTCCTTATTCAGGTGGGTATCAATCCCAACCTCCTTATTCAGGTAGGTACCAATCCCAACCTTATCATCAAATGCCGCCTGGTTCTCAGGCTCAATATGGATACCAGCAACCCCAGGGGCAAAATCAAATCACCCCGTATCAAAATTACCAACAGCCACAGGCCAACCCTTATCAAAATTATCAACAACCTGCAGGGCAGCATGGTAACCAATGGGGCGCTGGGGGGCAGAACCAGTATCAACCGTCCGGTTCCGAAAATAACGCTTATGGACAAAATTCTTCTGGATAAGGCCCTTTTGGACCTGGTCCATCGGGACAAGGCCAGTGGGGGCAACTAGCAACTGGATGGAATTCTGGCCCTACCTCATATCCGTAGATGTCCTTTAACCCGCAGCTACCATTTCTAGCGACGTTGGAACTGCCCGATGTGTCGAAGTCAACAAATGATCCCATTTTGCATAATCCACAATGGCCACCAGTTCCAACTAAGATACCTAGCGACTGTCCCAAATTTGACGGCAAAGCCGGAGAGGACCCCCAAGCCCATGTAATGACGTATCACTTATGGTGTTCGTCTAATTCATGGCTTGATGATCCGATTCGACTTTGCCTCTTCCAAAGGACTCTCATCGGTTCTGCCGCTAAATGGTATATTGAATTGACCCGCGCGTCATTTCAAGATTTTAATTCATTAGCTATGGAATTCCTTACTCACTTTCAGTTACCCATTCGGTACGAGACAGGGACCCATCTCCTTACATCTCTTAAGCAAGATATAGCTACGCATATCTTCGATCATATACATGAATGGAGAAGACATCGCCGATTGATCAAGTTTTTGATTCCTGATCAACTCCTCACCGATTGGTTCACGACTTTCTTTGTCCCTAAGATTGCACGGGACATTGCTATGGGAGCCTGTGTGACTGAAGAGAAAGAAATCCCGCGTGCTCAATACCTGGACTTAGTTTACTCTCAGTCAGGTACCTTGTATGAGTATTTTCCGGATGCCCCGAGGCCCGGTACATCCAAGGCTCCTCCGAAGCCATCTGTCGATGGAGTTATCGGCTCTGTGAACCCGACCTCTAAAAAATAATCTTCAAACCCTGGGAAGAAAAAGTCAGGTGCTTCTAACGAAAACACTTCTCAGGGTGGTTCAAATTCTGGTACTACTTCCGAGGTCAACGCCGTCCAGTCCACCACGGCGGGTAAGGCCTCGAAAGGAAAGAAAAAGGGGAAAGGAAAAAATAAATCTGAACAACCTAAACAGGAACCCTCCAAACCTCCAGCCGAGGAAGGAGCTAAGCGCAAACCCAAATATCCTTGCCTCATTTTTTAGGAGGATCACTATACTAAGGACTGCCCAAGGCAGTCCGAAGTTAGTCGTTTGTTATAAGGCACTCCTGGGGTTCCTGCGGTTCTTAAAGAGCCTTTTCCCTCTTAGCAGACTCAAATGGTGGCTGATCCGTCTTCTTCTCCCTTCGGTTCCCAAGTCTTCATGGCCGGATCTATTCCCGTTCATGTAACGACTCGAGCAAAGGAGTATCCGTCGTCCGCCGGCAAGGAGCCCAAGGTTCCCTCAAGTGCTCCTTCGTCCAGCTCTGGTCCGCTCCATATTGAGAGACCAAGTACTGAGACGACCATCCGACCCCCTCCTAAAGGAGTACTCAGGCGATCTTCTTACAACTCGAACGCTTGTGCTGCCTAGCACTATAGCATTGTAGAGGGCTTAGCGCAGGCGCCGTCGGCTATGTCCACCTTAGAAGTTCTCCAGAGCTGCCCCCCTTAGAGGAAGTCCCTGCTATCGTCCATCGGTGGCATCGACCCAACAGATTCGGATCTGATTACCTTCGATCTCGAGAGCCATGTCCCTAGGCTACCTCATCAGATCGCTTTTCTTATCCAAGTCGTCATCAATTCCAAAACGATTCATCGTACAGTCATTGATGAGGGCGCATCGACTTGCATTATGTCTATTGCTTGTTGGAAGGCGATCGAGTCTCCGACTCTGAGCCAGTCTCCTACGACTTTGGAAGCTTTCGATGGGAGAGAATCCTGTCCTTATGGTATTCTTCAACGATTTCCAATCACCTTAGAAGGGAAAACTGTTGAAGTAGAAGTTGAGGTCGTTGACGTGAATCTCACATACAACCTCCTTCTAGGCTAGAGTTGGACGTACGCCATGCGTGCCGTGGATTCATCCCTCTTCCGTGTCATCCGTTTCCCTCACCAAGGGAAAATTGTCACGGTAGACCAGCTCTCCTTCTTTGCTTCCTCTTCTGAAGGAAATGTACCTTTCGTTGAGCATACCTCTCTTCCTTATGAGAGTGTGGGAGCCGGGCTCTTCAAAGACCCTACCCTCATGGGTGTCTTCTCACTCCCACCTCCCAACCTTGCTTCGCTCAGTTTGGTTTCTACTCGCTCTGATCCCTCATTTCAAACTGTTGCAACCCTCGGTCCCTCTGCCAAAGGGTGCACTGATCCTCTAGCTTGTAAACCTCGCTCAGCCGGGGGGCATGGGCAGATCATCGGTGTTGTTGATCATTTTATACATCAGGACGAGCGATGCCTACATTATCTAGGCCGGTTATGCAACAGTGCGATAAGGCAATGTCCCGAAAGGGGCTTGACTTGAACTAAGTATCATGCGAGCTCTTTACTTTTGTACATACGTATGATTTCAGTAGTGTGTTGTGTGTGCGTGTTTATTTAGTTTTTATCTCAGTGTGTCGGCATGATTGCCGCTTATTGTGTCTTTTGCTTCTTGAACAGATGTCTGGATCGCCTTACGTTGGTTTCGCTGATG
>APFE031184983.1:0-19975 GCA_000404065.3 Pinus taeda | reverse complement strand
AGGATTAGCGGTTAGCTGGTGGTAGTATAGCAACTAGAATAATTTCACTTGTCAAAAAACTTCATCTCACGCCTACTTTATTAAGGTAACTCCGAGTCATTCTATTGGTATCTCTGACATGACACCCTTATTGGAGAATGCATCACATAAGATTAGGCCCTCAAAAATCACACTCATTTATTTCTCGATTTCCTAGTATGTTTTAGGCATCAGCTCCAAAATATCTCCTTAGAGTTTTCGGCCATACAAATTATGGGCCCTGAGCAAACACAAGGGGATAAGGAGAAATCAAAATCGATCAAGATTTATCCTTTGTATCACATAAGGTCAGAGTGGAATAACCACCTCTTTACCAGGCTTCCCTTTTGACTTTCCAATAGGAAGAGGATCCATTCATGCCTTATGACTGGCCTTCTTATGGAGGATCAAAGGCAAGGGGGATCATAATAGTCCCGTCCCTTCTGATTCGTTCTCGACAAGATGAGCCCTTCTGTATGAGCGGTTCGGTCTAGGCTCTCTCTATCGGATGGCTGGTCGGGCTGTGAATAACGTTCGGTGTGGCTATTGATAGTGTGGTTGAGAAGAATGGTCGGTGTGGCTAGGCTCGCTCTCTGGTGTTCCTACTTATGTGTAGCAGAACGGATGTGTAGCGGTTCAACCCATAGCATAGTTGTTCTCCTCGATTCGGTCTATCGTCCATTAAATGGAGGAAGTGGTCATTATAGTTGTGGCTATTGATTAGGGATACATTCATTATCGAGTTAGTGCCTTTGCTGAAGATAAGGCCACCCGATAAGATGTCGATTATAGAGGAGTGTTATGAGCACCCAAAGAAAGGAGCGGAACTCCCTCATTCCTTATGGGCTCGACAAGATGAGCGCTATGGATTAGATGATGGTGGCAGGCATGAAAAGGCAATGGGGATATTGGCTTATGACTCGACTTGCTAAGACATAATAATATGGGGTTGCCAAAGAGGCCATATTTGATTAGGCCCAGCGAGGGGCGTTATTACTCGGCGCTAACATCCTATCTTGTAGGCATACCTTAGATCGTAGGGTCAATAGAGAACTTTCGCCCTTTATTTTTCATATTTTGGACTAGAGGAAAAGTGATGATAGGTGCATTACTTAGGCAGACTAGCCCATCTCCATCAATCAAAGTAGGCTCTTACATAAACAAAGATAGTAACCGGACACGTCACACAACAATTGTCGGAAAAACACTCATTCAAACATAAAGGTTCTAAGCTAATACGTAATAGCGCAGTCCATAAGCACACTTGGATATAGGTAAACTCCTTTAACCAAACCATGCATCAACGCACCCGCCAATAAGCAATCAAAGAGGGCACACTCGACTGACAAGGAGAGGCCCGGTAGGGTGAGGCTGCCGAATTCTTGACTATAAGGCCGCCATCGACTCACTCATTCATATACGTGGGGGACATTTTATAGATGTGATGATGGGCAACACTTCTTTCACTTTGACTTACTACCTGAGTTGTTTCCCTCAACAGCACTTTGAACATCTTTCCCTCTCCTTATATTGAGATCCCTGCCTTCCTTGATGCTTATTGGGTGGGGGGCATTGGTCGAGCATGCTCCAGATCCTCTCCTTAATAGTTGAGCATGATTATGCATCCTATTCATTTCTCCATTTTCTCTTGGCGAAGCTTTGAAGCTTACCTTTTTTATTTCTAAAAAGAGCGTAATCACTTATACAAGAGAATCAAAGAGCTAAACTACTACCCCTCTAATAAGCCATCCCATCTAAGCATACAAAACTCATAGCCCAGCCCTACAACTTGCCTCTTCACTCTATCAATAGGCTGATAAGAGAAGCACATACCAATCCCAACCCTCCAATTCTCTCTAGGGGCTTCTCACTCACCAGTCTGAATGAATGTGTGGTCATCAGTCCCTGAAAGGTTGTTTCCATTCATTCTATCACTACTTTAGACACATGTGAGGTGCTTGATAGACACATGTTAGGTTTAGTAGCGTAGCACAGCTGTTCTATTAGCACCCACCATTTAGTTTGATTAATGGGTCACTACTTCTATTAAGATAAACTCTTATATTATATATGTAATTATGCCATCTTGTTGAGGTGCACATCTAGTTCCTATCTCTATTTTATGAAGGTGTGAAGCCGCCGGAGAAGAAAAATGAGGGGCAAGGTCAATCTGTCATATTATATACGTAATAATAGTTCTTCCTAAATACCATAAGAAAGAGGTTCTATTCTGCTCGATCGACCTGTTCACTAATTGGGTATTTCGGGCTCCATATGAAAACCGTTGTTTCCATGGGTCGTTGACATAATCTTCCACTGGGTTAGTCAATTTCATTTTTCATTAGGCAAGTCGCAAAATGAGAGCCTTTCAGGTTCTTCCTTCTCCATCCATCCTCGCATCGTCCAAGGGTGCCAGTCAAAAGGGTAAGCGTGTGTTTGTTTCATTCCAACCAATCGTTGGTCTATAGTTGTTCCCTCCTAAAGCCTAAGGTATAAAAGTTTAGCCAGGGTTACCAAGTCTAGTTCTGGAAGGTAGAGTGAGTGGTTCCTATATGCGAGATACCCTCCTCTATACACAAGCTTTACCAGAGAAGTTTCTCTCTTCCCTTGATGAGGACTAGATAGAATACCTTATTTTAAGGACTCCCTTTCAGGAGATCCGTTCATCCTAGCCCTTCCCTTTGGCAGTCGCTAATAAATCAAGCCAAGCTTGTAAGCAGGACATCCATATCTATCCAATGAACCAAAGAATAGGAGATTTTCCACCCTGTAGCTTGCCAGCCCCTTCTCATAGTCCCTAGTCAATGCCAGTGGTCATTGCCAAGAGTTAGGTCATTGTCACAAGGTCAGGCTATAGCAGCCAAGCATTGACAATCGATCATACACTACTGGTCATACTACATCAGAGTTGCCAAATACAACGAGACATAGTCCATCATTCCCAAATAGTCACTGCCTTATTATAATAGTAGGGTTGGGGTCGTCGAGTGGAAGGAAGGACAAGTTGATGTCGAAGAAGGACAAGCAAGTTGATTTCCAATTTGATCGCTTTATATACTCACACCCCGACGGGACTAAGGAAGCCAGGGTTGGATGAGGTGGTTGGGCTTTGATACTCTTTGATTGATATAGAGAGAGATGGGCTTGATACACTCTTTTAAAGGAAGGAGGAAGTAACATAAAGCACCCCACATAGCTCTAGACATGCACGGTACCATACGGTATGGCACACGGTACAACGACGAATTCTTCCCTGCCTGGGCTGGCCTGGCCTGGACTACATGGTTGGGTTGATCGATTGGACTTATAAGCTTTGCTACTCGACTGGGATACTCAGATTGGATACTCAGCTTCACTCCCAGGCTGGGCTGGAAATAGACATAGACGTAGATAAGGGGAGGGGCCATCATAGTCATTCATAGCCGATAGACACACACAACTTCTCATTTCCTTTAGGTATGTGTGATACGGTAGTCGTTCATTGTAGATAGCCAGTTTCCTTTACCAGGAGTGCTTGTCTCATTGACGATAACCACTAGTCATATTCCCCATTATAGCTAGCCTTTTAGTGCCAATTGTCGATAGTCATTAGTCCCCTTTCAGAGACACACTGCTAGAATCATAGAGATGGACCCCACAGGGTTGTACATACAGAACAATGGTTCCTACCTGCTCCACACTGAACCTACGGAACCTTAGTTCTATCTCGATCGTATGACATGAACGATACATTCATTACTGACTATGCACCTATTGATGAGAATGGATCATGCGATAGACACATGGGTTTCATTCATGCTTGTTAGGGAATGACAGTTAGCGATGGGAAGTGGCCCGATTGATTGCACTGATTTCCCACATAAGCAGAAAGGGGCAGTAGAATGAATGGACGAATGACAGCTTGAGCGTTGGCAACCTTACTGATCAATATTGAACAAGAGGTCCCACAGATACTCACAGGGACGAACGAATCTAATGGGAAGCACTCTTCGAACCTATCCTCAGTCAGTGCATGAACCTATGGTTGATGCATGAAGCTCTGGTATGTCAGTACATGAATGAAGCTCCTTTGAGTGCAGCAATTAGCTCCTGTTGGTGCAGCTAGCCTACTATAATTAGGGAGCAACAACATGATGAAGCTATGGTTGGTGCAGCTAGACAGGAGACCTTACCCCTCAACTAGACCCAATCATGGTCCTCGAAATAGACCTTGAAATAGACCCTACGAACTCCAATAAATACACCATCTACACTACCAAACTACACCCTACACGGTGCGGGGCTGAGTGAGTGAGTCACCATTGGGTTCATAACTGATTGACACTCATTCACAATCGGTCATTACCAATCAGCTGACAGGATATCATACCCCCGAGCATCATTGACGATACCAGAGACCCTCATTCATAGGAGGTGTCGATACCCAGTTACCGATACCCACAAGACCATGCCCCTCATTCCCACCGGCCAATGCCAGCCGAGAGGACATCAGGCCTAGGAAGGAGGTACCGATTCATGATAGACGATACCTAGATCCTCATTACCCACCAGACTAGGAGGTTGACACAGGGACGGGCCTAATCACAGGGAGGGCACACGCCTACTGCTACCACGTAGAGCTACAAATACACAGAGTCAATTTGCATAATCACATATATAATGACAGGAGCTAAATAGTGCATGCAGAGCGCCTTAATTTTGATGCTTACGTGTTGCTCTATTTGACTTTCTTCACGGTTTATTGCTTTATATACTTGCACCTGGAGAACTAGTGAACTGGGGTTGGACAATGGTGATGAGGTTACCAAACTGAACTGATGAGGTTACTTAACTGATGAGGTTCACCATCAATGCTGATAGGAGTTGTATTCAATCCATTACCATAGCATGATTCCCTTGTTGAGCCCAACTCCCCATAGCATGATTACTACCCATCCCTTGCTAGCCCGATTCCCGCACGATTCACATACCACGAGGCCCATAGCATGATTACTACCCATTCCCTAGTAGAGCATGAGTACCATACATGATTCCCATAGATCAATCCCATATATCGAGGCCCATACACGTAGAGGATGTGAGTGCACCGATGAGGAGTGATTGATTCGATTGATGAACATCGTTGGGGGTGGGGCAGTACAATGGACAACATCTGCTGCCGAGAGGGGCGGGCCAACAGACGGATGGATGGAGGTGATCCTTATTATGAGAGCATGAGGCCCATAGCACCAGTACCATAGTATGATTCCACATAGCACAATGACTCCCTATTCCCTAGTAGAGCATGATTCACATACCACCATTCCCATAGCATGAGGCCCATACATGTAGAGGAGCATTTACGTATAGGCGTTATCACAGATACACATTGAGCTACACTACTCACACACACACATACCCAACATTCATAATAAGCACCAGACATAGCGGCACATACAACACCCTCACATAGCCCAGAGAGCCAGTCATAAAAAGTGTTCAGAGCTAGTGGTTACGCATCGCAAGTATGGTCGAATCCCCACGTAGCCCACCTCATTGAGCCTGCTTAGAGGAGAGCCCATCACTGCCAACAGGTGTTCCCACCTCATATAGCACACCCCCACACATAGCCCACCTCATATTAACAACCAGCTGATTGCCAATCATTCACAAACGGTCATTCCTAGTCAGCCGAGAGTCAATCATACCCACACTGACCTTCATACCTAAGTCACCCTAACCACATGACACATCCACCCAACATGGGTAAGGTACGGGATAGGAAGAAGCTACAAGATAGGACGGCATGGGAAGGGAAGGGACCGAGTGAGTGAGGCACAGACATAGGGGCATTCATTGTTGATAGTAGTCGATAGTTGATGCAGTCGATCCAAGAGTCTTTGTCAATGACAAGAGGTGATCCAAGTGTTTATATTCGATGCTTAGCTTTCTTTCATCTTGAATTTTTATCACGTCCTGATGCAAGGTCTAATCTCATGTCCCAATACGAGGTAAAATCTAAGGGCCCTCAAACCTCATCTCTTTCCCCCAGATGAGGGGACTTTCTCATAGGTGATTTAGAGATACTAAGTATAAGTATTGTTAGAGCCTAGATTTACCTCAGGCTGAAAAGGTAGGGTCCAGGACCAACATCAAACCACGCTTAGCCTCATAGCTAGCCCTACGAGGACAAGAGAGGGCTCTCTCCGGGTCAATCTAAGGAAAAGATAATCGATGGGGCTTGAGATGACTAAACTAAAAAACTAATTTTAGGCTAGGTATGAAGTGCAAGGATTTGATTTGATTTTGTTTTTGGGGGTTTTGTTGGAATCAAGGGAAAGGCAAATTAGGGTCCGGGATGAAGGCCAGTTTTGCAGAGTTCTGATTGGGGCAAGAAAGGCAATCATTTTGATGCTTTGATTTGTAAAGATGGAGGGTTTAGACTGGTGAGAAGCTGAAGAGGGCAAGAGGGTATCAAGAATCCTCTTCAAACTGAAGAAAACATTGAGAATTAAACAAAACTAAAAGGCAGAGCACAACAACCTAATGAATTCTCCCTTTGCCACTCATTTGTTTAATTTCAGAAGCAAAAGAGAAAGGAAATGGTACACATAAATATCAGTGAACTTAAAAAATACATAGAGCAAAACACCATCAAAACACAGAGCCACAAGGATCCCAAAAAGTGCTGCAAACCCTGGTCTTTCCTTTGCCAAAAATGCAGAAATCAAATGTACAATGGGGTGCCCAACAATCCCAAGTGTCCAACCCTGAAAATGACTGAGAAATTACATGATATAGACAAGTATAACTCATTCCCATGCCTCTAGGGGTCAAGCTCATCATTCTACGAGCTCTTTCAACCATATCTAAATAAGGAACTAAAAAATAGGCAATGAAACAACTTGCCTCTATATGTTAGGAAACAGGTCCATTCACTCACATTTCACCTTTTGGTGAATGAATCTACTAAGACAAGTAAAAATGTGCCAAAATTACATCATGGTCCTGAAATTACATCAAGTTAGATCAAGAGTAACATCAAAAAGTGAAACTAGTCAAAACTAGCTGAAATTTTGAGCCGAAGAGTGAAAAATAGGCCAAAATTCTCTATGCGTCGCGCCCAAAATCTGTATGCATAGTACAACGTTTACACAGATTTTTAGGGCCTTTCCGAAGTCAAAATTGAGCTCAGGATAGCTCGTTGGAAAGCCCTGCCCGTATAATTTCTAACCCAAGTGTAATTTCTTGATTTGGTGTCCATTTGCCACTCCAAAAATCCAATCTCCCAACACTGCTTCCTGTGGGTGCAAAAGGTGGTAGAAAGGTCATTTTTTGTGTGTTTTTGACCCTTTAGGCAACCCATAACTTGATGAAATCCTTAGGTAATTCATGAGCATGCATAAATTTTCATAAAAAATCCAGAAATGCAAAGTTTTCCTCCAGAGGATCTTCCAATTATAAGCGCGCACCAAGTGGCGCTACGCGTTGGGCAGGAAAATCTGTTTTGAAGCCAAAAAATTCAAAATTGACAAAATTTTCTCCAAACTTGCTGAAATTTGGATTGAAGGTTCATCATCAAGTATCATGCTTAGCCAAAGAAGCTTCAACCAAGATTCAGAGCCTATGATGCCTTTTGCATTGTTTTAGTGCCCTCCTTAATCTTGCTTTCAGGATTTTGATCTTCGCTTTGCAAACATGAGTTCACGCCCAATAATGGTTTTTCATGTGCTTGAGCATGTCCTTGTCCTTGTTTGCCTTCTCCAGCAGTCTCTCTAAGTGGATGTTGACTCTCTCGATCCAAGACTCCTGATCAGCATTGATCTCTTGCTCAAATGAAGTGAACTCCACCCTCCTCCTCTGGGCCAACTTTGGCGATTTTTCTTTATGTTTTTGCCACCTCTATGAGGCCTCCTGGGTGCATGTACTTCTACTGGAAAATCACTGTGGGTCTCCTCCTCATGATCATATGATGGATCAGATTCCATCTCTAATAGTGGATGAACTATCTTGGAGCTGCCTTGAACTGTCTTGATGCAAAATAGGTGATTTTATGGTGTGCCTTGACCCTTGCCACCAAAGGGAACACTGATAGGTGGGATTGTGGAGGGTGGAAACAATGAGGGATTTAGGGACTGTTGGGGTAGGGTTTAGTTAAGGGAACAGGGAATTAGAGAGTACTTTGGGAGCTTTGATATAGGACTAGGGTTTGGGAATAGTGGGATTAGGTATTAGGGTTTTTAGTTTTAGGGATAAGGGGATAGGTGAGTGTGAATGAAAGGGGAGAGGGAAAGTAATATGAGTGAAGTGTAGTGAGAGAAAAATGAAAATGGGGACACAATGGAAAAACTGCAATTTTGCAAACCCTAGGCGATTTTCTCAACACAACTTTGCAAGGAACTAGGGTTTTGTTTTTAACCTATTGAAACACCATAAACACTGATGGAAACTTATACATTGCAAATATGGAGGTGTTAAATTACCTGTGGAATGAATAATTTGAAATTTTGAGGAAGATTTGAATGAATTTCAGGCGTTTTAGCCCAACGAGTCGCGCCATCTCTATGCGCCGCGCCAGTGTGTTTTTTGCATTGTGGAGGGCAGCCCAATGCGCCGTGCCATCTCTATGCGTAGTGCCTTTTTGCAGGAGCCCTTTGGAGGCCTTCCTAGTGTCCAAAGTTGGCACAAGATAGCTCTTTGGAAAGGTTATTGAGTCTACTTTCGAACCCAACTAGAATTTTTCAATTTGGAGTTCATTTAACCTATCAAAAATCAAATCTCCCAAGACTGGTCAAAATGTGCAAAATGAGGCTGCCGAAGGGCAGAATGCTGTTACAATCAACTTTTGAAGATTTTCCTCAACTCGAACTTGAGCTCATGATAGCTCATTGGAAATATCTTTGTGTCTAGTTATCATTTGAATCATCAAGAAAGTCATTTGGCCAAAAAATATAGGATAAATCTTGATTTTCCCAAGGTCACTACGGAGGTGTATCAATTCTCTCGAGGCAACTGTATTTTTGACATTTCTCTAAAACCATGACACTTGTGTAAAAATTGAAGGAGGTTTTGCTTCCCTGGCCTATTATGGACAAAATTGTCTCTCAAGTTTCCCAAATTCATCTTTTATTGCTCAAAAACATCATTGGAGTAAAACCTATCTCGATGTGTGGAACAAGGGATTTGTCGAAATGAAGAAAATGAAGGGAATAAGGGGCTTCTAAATTCTTCAGAAAATTTTGAGAAGTAGGGAAGGATGTTAGGAAGCAGGGGAAAGTGGAATTTCAAAGATTGAGTGAGGGGAAAGGGTCCAAAAGGGCAAAACACAGGCCTAGCCTAGAAAATAGGGTTTGTAGCAAAAAACTAGGGTTTCTGCGAAAATGAGGAATTTGGGGGATCTCAGTGATGGGAAGTGTTTAATAAGGTACATTAAGGATACAAGTTTTGCTGATGATTTGACCATCCAAGAGAAGTTACCTTCAAAATCCTAGGAGAGGGAAATGAACCTTGCCTAGGCACAACTGTAACATTTACAAGGTGTAAAATGACCCATTGGAACCTAACATGATGATGAAAACCTTCTGAATGATGGTACACTCAGCTGAATTGTGACATGGACCGACATTTGGACAAATTTGACATGAGTAAAAGAACACCCTAGACCTAATGCCTAGTGACCAAATTTTGCTTGAAGACTCACTGAAATGACAAAATTTGACCTTGACACCTTAAAATCATTTTGTAAGAGCATGTTTGATCACTGGAGGAAGGCTGCAAAGACTGACACTAACAAGTATGTAGATCCATAGTATCAGTATGACATTTTCTTGACGGGGATAACCTCGAGCCCCACCTACTAGTGGGGATAACCTCCCTACCTACTAGTGTAGTTGAAGATGCAAGTGAATTGAATGGTTGAATGAGTCCCGTGAGTCCCGCTGATGATAGAATTTGAAAGTGATTTCCTACTGATTTCCTGCTAATGACTACAACATTGAATTGATTTTCCCCCCTGCATTGAATGGTGAGACTAGGCTTGAAAGCTGGCATCTATATTTCCTTGGTATGAAAGCTAAGCAAGAGAAGTTTGGCAAATGAGGTGAAAAGGTCAAAGTGTGGAAAGGGATAAGAAAGTAAGCAACGAAGTCAAGGGTGGACTTGGGTACTACGAAGGTAAGTAGGATATGCTAACTAAGGTGAGGGAGAGAAGGCCTAGTGCTTTGGACTAAAGAAGAGGAGTGAAGGTATGAAGGGTGACTAATGGGCAGAGTTAAGGGGTCTTTGAAGGGGAAGAGGTAGGATAGAAGAGATGGAAGAAAAGGAAAGCAAGAAATAAAGGATGCGTAAGCAGGCCTGACCACCGGGAAAGGAAGAAATTAGAAGTCTAATATTTAAAGATTTCACATAAAGACTACTGGGTGGGGGAAATACCTTCATCACATTTAAAAGGTGGAAACTATCAATATTTAGAAGGTGGAAGGTCTTACCCCGGAAAGTTATTGAGCTCATCTCTTGCATCTCTTGATTGCTTGCAAGTAAGGTTTTGGCCCTTGATTTCTTCCCCTCAAATAGCTGGAAGGGCCCCTATGAAACTAATGAGTCAACTGGACCTCCAAATGGTGGATCAAGGTCCTTCAAGGTCTTACCTAAGCATACAAGATAAGAACAAGATGGTTAACCACTTCATCCAATGCTTCCAGCTTTCCTTATCTCGATGCGAGACTCAATTCTCAGATAACAAGTGTGTTACATATTAAGAAAGGCCCTGCATAGTGACCTCCAACTAGAGTGCTACAAGAACTATCCTACATCGTTCAAGGATGTTATGGATAAGGTGTTAGCCTTAGAGGCCTATTATGTATATCATAACCTTCTCAAATATGATTGCAATATTTCTTCTTTTGAGTCTCATGCTATGATTGACCTTCCTAGGCTGTAAAGGGATAAGAACCATGAGCACAACATTGTAGGGATGGTGTAGTAGAGTCATCACGTATTGGCATTGTATCCTCATAGCCTTAGACATAACCAATACCCATTGTTGCTCCTCCCATTGCTACTACACCACCACCTATAGACATTTTCACTCCTCCATAGTAGGATCATATGTGCTTAGATAGGTATGGGTAGGACTAGAACTAAGCCTAACAAATGATATGAATACCACTAAGTTGATGACCACAACATAGAGTAGTGTATGGCTTATCGTAGGGCTTAGTGTGAGCAACAACAATAAGAAGAAAAGCAAAAGGGGCCTCTCCATCCTAAGAATGCAGGCTAACCACACATATCAAATTCATTTCCTCAGCATAGCTAGTCATTTCTTGCTAGTTTATTAGCCATGTTGTCATCCGCTAGTCCCCTTCATCTTTCACCTCCTTATCTACATCTATGGCACTTGCTATACCTGGTCAAATCACTCCTATCCAAAAGGCACATTTCATCATAGGGTTCATTGAGGAGGTAAACTTGGCTGATGTATGTATCACTACTCATATCAAAGTAGGCCATCCAATATCTAATCCACCTGCTTTGCCCGCTACTCATCCTATGCCTCTTACTTAGCCTGAGTCATCTTAGTTATTGCATCTTTTAGGTCAACCTTCTTTGTAGCTCACTCAACGCTATTCCATAGTAGCTTCTTTTTCTAAGCTAAAGGAAAATGTATCTCTTATAGACCTACTCTATTTATGTCCCTCACTATAAGATGTGCTTAGTCAGGCCATGTACTAGTCACTGGGAACATATGCCATTGACACATCTCTGCAAGACACTCCTCAGGACCACCACATACATAGAATCTCACCTAAGTATCCCTCTAAACCATCACCTAAGTGCATCGAGTCACTTCTAATGGTGCTCCTAGGTTCTTAGAACTTTGTTTTCGATTTGGTGTACTTACCCTTATACAATGATCTTATTACTACTTGTGACCCTATTTTCTTTCTAAAGTGCGTTTTGGGTCCATGCTCCATTAAGCGTGCCATGGTTGATTATAGTTCTAGTGTTAACATGATCTCTTATGACACCCTACTTAATATGCATTATACCCATGATGATATCCAAATCACCAAGAGTACTTGCAAGGAATTTGATTCACATGATACAATTCCCATTGGCTAGAAAAAGATTCCTATTACTATAGGCTTGGTTACCTTGATCACTCCATGCCTAGTTATAGATAGGCCTACGGATTTCAACATCCTATTGGGGTGTTTTTGGCTCCACTACATACACACTGTTACACAGTAATTTGTCACCGTTTGTCACCGTCCCTGTTACCCCTGTCCCGCATCTTGGAGGACCCATTCCGGCACTTGTGAGAAGTGACAAGACTTGAAACCACTTGCCTCTAAACATGAGCTTCATATGCCCTTAAGACATCTCCTGCTCATTGCCCTTAAAAACAACCCTTTTTGCATTAGCGCTGGTGCCCTGTGTTATGCCCGTGCCAATGGGGAAAATCCTAATGAAAGGGCGTGCCATTAACACTCTGTCACAGTGTCGCAATCGTGCCAACCATTTTGGGCAAAGATTTGAACTACTCAAACCTCCGAAGGTTCTGTCCAACTCATTCACCAAACTGATTCCAAGTTGAGTGAGGATGGTTTGGCTTCGAATCTCCTTGGATGGAAAGTAGTTTGCCACCTGTTAACACCCAGGTTGTTCCCTTTGACTCCCAAGGCAATAAGGCCGGGGTAACTACTAACCAATATTTGGACTACAGCTTCTAGCCCAGCTGTAATCAGAGAGGGCTCTCTCTGTAAGGTTTGTCACTGTTTTAATGGAGTTTTTAGGCTAGTTATGAAGTGAATGTTTGATTTTTTTTTATGTTTGTTTGAGAGGATGATTCTGATAGTTTTAGAGTGTTCTCTGCAGGTGAAACTAATCCATTGGGCAATGGGGTCTGTAGCTGTTGTTTCCTTGAGATCATGGCTTAAGTGTAGCTGGAATTACAGGGCCTGTATGTATTTCATAAAACAAACTGTAAATTGTGAGGGTGAAATGAGAAACAACTAGCAAAGAGCATTTAAGAATTCTTCGCTGAGCTGGGTGGTGGGAAAGAGGTCTATTACTTAGGAGCAATTACTTGAATTCCTGAAAACAATAGATTACTGTGATGATATAGTGTGAAAGGTAGCATTTAAGAATTACTCTTTTGTTACCATAACTGAAGAAAACGTATGAAATAGCTTAGATTGAGCTCAGGGTAATCAATGATTAAGTCCTGAAACTATTCTTTTTCCTTGCTATTTAGATATTGAGTACATGGAAAACATGAAAGATATATGAAAGTATAACAAACATATATATAACAGAGAGTAACAAGAAAACTTATTGAGCCATGAAATACGCAGGAATCCTGCAACATTCAGCCATACACCAGCAAGACATCAAGAGACAAAATGCTTTGGAAATCCCATCATCCTTTGTATTAGTTGTCTGAAGATTTACAATAGAAGAGTAACAGAATAGATATCAAGAGATTTCTTACATCTGGAGTCCAACCCCTGCTAACAAATGCGAGGGGAAATATATAGAAGTCTATTACAAAATATCTCAGGCATTGAGTCATCTGAGAGGGAAAATATCTTCCTTCACTCGTACAGGGCTTGCAGATGAGAAGTTATTACAATCTTAAATGAGTTATAAAGGCTCTTAACTTCTGTCAGAGCAATTTTTTGACCTTTGGGGCTCACGGAGTCGGTTGAGCGGCTTTGACATAACTGCTGAATGACGTGTCTGTGCAGCTTTTACTTCTTGTGTCCTCTTGGCCCTGTCACCTGTGACTGCTGATGCTACTGTTGTGGCCGAGTACCTGTGCTGAGTTGGCTCAGCCTCTGTCTTCATACCTGCTGACGTGTCTTTGTCCTGCTGTGTATGAGATTCAAACTGTTTGCTAAAGAAAAAACTGCGATTACTGACTTTGGTTCAACAGTAATCGTATCAATTCCTCCCATGTATCTGATGAAGGCAACTGATGTTTCAAAATTGACCCCATGGTCTCATCAGCCTCTGTATACTTGTAAAAGTGAGGGGGCTCATCAAATAAATGTGCAATTTCATTTCTAATAAAAAATAAATTATCTACTCTATCAAAAAGAATTTGCCCTGTTACTGGGCCTGTTTCTGAGGATGTGTTAGGTGCCTCTGCAATCTGTGTTGCTGCAAAATTGCTTACTCTCTTGACATATTTTTCATGGGAGAGTAATCTTCCTGAAGGATCTAATAGGCTGGGGAGCCCCCTATCCTGCAAGGCCATAAACCTGTTCTGAAATTTGTTGATATCAGCTTGCATATCCTGGATTCTTCTGTCCAGGGTCTGAATCAGGTTTCTCATTGTCAGGACTCTTCTGATTAAGGAGATAGTCTCAGTCCTGTTTCCAATCCCCATTCTTACCAGCTGGGAACTTGTTCTGTAGTTCAGCACTTCTATCATCTTGGGGACAATCTCAGGCATATTGCCTAGAGATGCCCTTGCCCTCTGCATTTCTTTGCGTGCTCTGCCAATGAGTGCCACTTGCTCATATATGGCCTCAATATATTCCCACTGGTTTGTTATTGACTGGCCAATGGTGGTCCAGATGACCCTCTTGAGCTCTGCTGTGACTTTATCTAATGTGAGCTCTTTTTCTAGCTCAGAAATCCTCTTCTTCAGGGCTTTTACCTCCCTTTCCCTCTCAGCCACATTTTCTTTGATTTGTCATATTTCTCATTTATTTTTGCCAGGCTATCCTGGGCTTGGCTTAGCTCAGACATCTGGGACTCCAGTACCTGTATTTCTTTCCTCAGCTTCTGCATGTCCAGGCTTTCAGCCTGCTCTGTTACTGGTGCTGAGGTGGTTGGTGCTGTGGTGATTGGTGCTGTGGTGGTTGGAGCTTCTTGCTGCACTTGTTGGCTGGGAGGGGCAGTGTCTTGAGGGGTTTCCTCAATATTTATTGTTTTTGGAGGTGGCTGAGAGGACTGCCCTGCCTCCTTCTGCTGCAATGCTGCTTCCAATGTAGCTTCTGATTCCTACAGCTTTTCCTATGTTTGGATGATCTCCTTGTATAATGTCATCAGTAAGGCAGCTGCATCCTTTTCTTACCTCTGCTGGGCAACCTGATCCGTTTGTGGATGGAGAGTTGGTGGGATTTTCAATTTCTTCTTTATTGCCGCCATATCAGCATCCCTCAGCTTGAGGACTTGTTGTACAGCCTTAACATCATTGGGGTCATGCCCAAACTCTATTATTATTTCCTCCAAGGCCTTAATCCTGTTATCCTTAGCTTGAGAGGAAGCCTTCTCCAACTCAAGCTGTGCTGCAGTATTGTTCAGGCTATTCTGCAGCATGTAGTTGACTAAGGTCTTATCTGCCAAGGTGGCATAGACCATCTCACCCGTCTGTTTGTGGAGCTCAATTTGATCCATCGGGTGGATGTCTTTTGACAGGACCTCCAGATTGGTCCTGATGTAGTCTGCAGCTATTTGTGGTTGCTGCACTGTTGGAGTGAAGTGGCTCATTGTCATCTTTCCTTCCTGCACATCAAATGCGGACATGAGCCTTTGTTGATTTGCAGGAGCCATTTTTACCAAGTGATTGTAGAGCCGGGTCTTTATTGGCTCACTCCTTCTTTTGGCATCTTTGAATTGTTGTTTTATACTTTCACCTATTCCCTGCTGCTGCCCTGAGGAGCTCACCTCTCCTAATGCTGCCCTGTCTTGCTCCTGTTGCAAGGAGCTGGCAGAAGCCTCCATGCTTGGCATTTCCTCCTCTGAGAAGGGATTTAATCTTTGCCTCTTGTCTGGTGTTTTAGTGAGGGGGGTCTCCCTTTCTCTTTTCCTGCTAACGTCCTCCCTTTGAGGGGTCTGGAGGACAGAGGAATCAACCCTAGAGTGTTGCCTTGGAGGTGCCACTGGCGCTGTTTGTTCTTGGGTAGCCATCTGGGCCTCTCCTTTTTGCTTTTCCTGACCCTGTTGGTCTGCTTGTTGTTGTTCCTGCTGGGGCTGCTGCTGTTGGCCCTGTTGGCCCTGTGTTTCTTCCATAACTTTATCCTTGCCTTTGCTCTTCCCTTGATCGGTGGTTTGCACTGCCTCTTGCTGTGTTGCAGAGGATGAAACAACTGCTGCTGCTTGAGGCTTTGGGAGAGCAGGTACCTGAGAAGGACAGTCTAAGTCAGCCATCTTTAACAAATGCCTTCTAGCTCTTTCAACTAGCTCTTCTTGAGTCACAGGCTCTTCTACTGTGTTTCTTCTCCACTTTGGTTGGTTGGCATGTCTTTGAGTGTGGAGCATGCTCTCATGCTCATAGCTAGAGAGTTTGCATTTCTGCCTTCTCAAGGATATAAAGTTGTTAGGGTTATACGGCTTCCAAAGGAAGCTTTGTTTTAGGCGAAGGCCTTCTAACATCCTGTCTGCCTCTTTCCATCCTTCTCTCTTGTTTAGGACCAAGTGGCCAAGTTGGTTTCTCACTTTCAGCTGTGCCTTTTTGCCCCTTCCTGCAAAGTGCACCTGATCGGCATTGCCAAATTTCCTGAAATACTCCAAGGCAAAGAGTCTCATGGGCACATACCTGGGCAGTTTGTATGGGCGCAGCTCACACCCATATATTCTGATCACAGTGAAGTGTTGGTAAAAGTACCAATCCCCTATGCTGTAGGCACTGGATAGCTGCAGAATCCTCTGCATCTCATCAGATAGTCTTGGTGGGGGTGAAGTCACAAAGAGAGACATAGCTGGATGGATGAACAAGTCTATGAACTCTGAGTATGTGTATGGGGAGTATGTGAGGATGTGGAAGACTGAGGTCCAGTATACCACTAACCTTGGGTTGCCTGCTGCATCAGTTCTCTTGATCTCAAAGGAGAACTTCTCATGTTGGTGGTACAGGATGAGATGATAAATGTATGAGGTGTATCTGAACACCTTCTCTCTGGACAAGTGTAGAAATTGCTCATGAATATTGTCTGAGATGTATGTGGCATAATCATAGTAAATGGGGGTTTTGCCGGGGGAAAACATTTTCATCATTACCAAAAGAGTTTCCTCAATAAACTCCATTGATTTGTAACCCAAAACTGAGCTTATCATGTATGCCAAGTCCAGACCCAGCTGATTTAGGTAGCCATAAAAAATGGGAGGGTGCAGCACTGTGTCAGAGTTTTTGATGAATAATTGATTCAGCTTTAGGATCTCTGCTTCTGTCAATATCTTGGCTCCTTGATTGATTAAGTCCAGCAGGGACAAGGGAACCAATTTCTTTTGGGTTTTGAACTGGAGCATCTCCTTGATGGCTTCAGGGGTGGTGTAAAACACTACTGCACCTTGAGGGTTGAGCACAACCCTCTGCATAGGGTCATAGCAGACAACACATAAGTGAATTAGGTCAGGGAACTGGTTGACCTGAGGCAGCTTGAAGATTGGGAGGGAGGACTCCCAAATGCCTAGAATATCTGTTCCATCTTTGTGCTTAGCCCTGAGCTCATTTAGCAGATAAATGTGGAACTTACATTTGGATGGGCTGTCCTCTGAGATTTGGTAATCTAGGTCTGCCAAATCTTGCCAATCCAGCACTCTCTGGGGGGCATTCAGGGGAGTAACATTGAGGGCTACTGATGCCGAGGGGTTATCCATGTCTGTTTGAATGTTTCTTGACAACTGATGAACGTGCTACCTAAGAAAGTTGAATTCAGAGGAATGCAGAGTAGCAGGATTGATTTATAGCAGAATAGAATACTGCTGGGCTCTCTGAGAAGGCTTCTTACAGAATTTAGCAGACCTCCTTTGATAATTTAGGAGCAGGTTATGAGTTCATTATTGCGCGAACAGAGAAGGGTTTTCACTAAATTTTTAGTGCGAAATGGCTCTGCCAGTGAAATTTGACCGTTAATTTGTTCAAGGGGGAGCAGGGTATGCTTGCTTTTGTGGTGAATTCTCAGTCTTCTGCCGTGTTCAGGTATATTTTACAATTTACTGTGAATAAACTAGGTTGCGAGGAGGTTTATGGGCAAATACCTGTTTTAACAAGTTGCTCGGGACGAACTAGCAATTGGGTGCGCGCTTTGAACTTCTGTGGATGGTCTGGAGTTGGCTGGCGAATTGCTCGTCGTAATATGCATGCAGAGAGAGCAGAGGTGCTTTTTACAAAAAGTGATAAAAAACACGAAAAATCGTCAAAATATGGCTTTTTGGCTCATTGGCGCATTTTTTGAGTGACGTCAGCAAGTGGGTTCGGGTGCGATGACGTCAGCAGGATGTCATCAGGTGACGTGGCGGCCTGAGACCGGTCCACGGGGGCGATGAGGTGGCGGCCAGGTGGACGAATGGAGGATAGGGTGTGCGGTCGTGGCGCTGACGTGGGAGACAACGGGATGGTGACGCGGGCGGACAGGTGTCATCATATCGGGCCCCCTCCTGCACGGCAAGGAATCTGTCAGAGGGGGCTCCGATGGAGTTTGGGAGCTACGCGTGTCCCTGCGTGACGTCATCGTCTGACAGATATCGGAAGGTATCTGTCGGACATCGGGGGCCTTCCGAAATCCACGAGGACCGTTGGATTTCAGACGCGCGATCTGACAGCTGTCGGGAAGCGAACATGCACGGAGGGTAAAGCCAATGGCGGTTAAATGTCGGACGTCGGGTCCCTCCGAAATTTTAATTGGCCGTAGATTCTGGAAAGGCCGCGATCGGACGGATATCGGGCCAGCAAATTGCACGGCAGATAAAGTCACTGAGCGGTTTAAAATAATAATATTTATCGGCAAGTGCGCCCGACAGGACCCTTTGGTTTATGAGTGATTTTCAATGATTTCTAATGATTTTGTTTGATAAAATCATTTACCCGATGACATTAGGAAAACGGCAAGAAACAAAGGTTTTTTCACAAATTTTTTTGCATAAAGGATATGAGGGGTAAAACTTAGGATAGGCGGGTTTGATGGGTTTATATAAAAAAAAAGGCGCATATTGGCTCCCGACCTTAGGATAAGGTGGGGAAGGTATGTTTTATCAAATTTTTGCCTTTTAGTGGTATAAGGGTGCTCAAAAGGGTTTTTCTTCAAGGGTCTTTAGGCAAAAATGGGGAATAGGCTAAGCAGATGGGTTCTGATGGGGATAAGGGAGTAGACCTGGGTTCTTGGACTTAACCAGATGTTAATCCAATGCCCTGGGAGTGGAAATTATGGCTATAATGCCAAGGAGGGGATATTTATACTTCGTTTGGGGTTTATACACCATGGTGTTATAGTAATAGGGGAAGTGAAGTATAGGGAGCTAGATAATAGAGTTAGAGGTTAATGTGGGGGGGAAATGTGAAAGAAGATCAATACAACTAAGTTTTCTTGAGAACAACTTAGTGTAAAGAGTAGATCAAAATGAAAAGATTTTTGCACAAGAAATGTGGCTTTTAAAGGCCACAAGAACCACCATAAGGCCTTGAGTCTCTCTTGTATACACAACTTGTGAAGGGATGTTAGTAATGAGTGGTATACAAATGGAAAAGGGAAGTTAGTCATGCTCCACTGTGTTGCTTTGCCTGTACCTGGTTAGAAAATTTGATCTTGGAAGAGTCACCACTTCTGCAACCCCATCTACCTACCCAACTATTTTGCCTAGCATTTTTTATTTCTTCTTGGAGGGTGCACTTGGACTTGCAAACCCCTTGTGTGCCTTTTCTTTTCCATTGGCTTTTTGCTTTCATTCCTATCTAGCACTACCCTTATTTCTTCCAAAGCCCCAGATTAAGCAGTTGGGAACCTTAGTTTCTCTGCCTAACTACTGATCTGCCAAGATTAAACAGTTTGGACAGATTTCTTTCTCTATTCTACAACATAAATTGAAAACATGGCATGATCCAGATTGGACTGTTGGGTCATCCATCAACACTTTAATGGGCATGAAGGCATGTACACACCTTGTCTTTTCTTGCAAATATGGAACCTTTGTAGCAGCAAAGTAGAGCATATTTGGCACTTGAATTTGCCAATCATGAAATATGAAA
>APFE031184974.1:81694-97214 GCA_000404065.3 Pinus taeda | reverse complement strand
AGAGCAGGGAAGCCTGGACTTTTCTTCATCGAATTTGGAGTTCTGAGAGAGGAAGGCTCGAGACACTCTTCCATGCATGATATATTCTGCAAAGGTGATGAATTAAAATATTTTGAATAAGAGAGTATGAGACAAGTCTACCTATGAGTAAAAAATAGCAGCTGCCTGTGTGTAGCATGAAATTTCTCAGTCGATTTTGTGTCAAAAATCTCCTCCACAATTCCCGTTAAAAAAATTTCCTCCAATAGAAAAGATAAAGCACTACTGTGAGGGCTAACCTGTGCATGAAGAATTCGAATTTACATGGCTGTATGAGCACTGGGGATGAGAATTGAGATCTATGCCCTGTTTATGGAAACCTAAGTCTTCCTTGTATACATGG
Source organism: Pinus taeda (assembly GCA_000404065.3). Taxonomy (NCBI): domain Eukaryota; kingdom Viridiplantae; phylum Streptophyta; class Pinopsida; order Pinales; family Pinaceae; genus Pinus; species Pinus taeda. The sequence goes on along the minus strand of APFE031184974.1, from coordinate 96,832 downwards.
ACAACCGAGTATTTGGGCAGCAAAAGTCTTGAAACCAGGGAATTTTTGTTCATTGATATCAAACAGCCGAGGAATTCTTCCTTGAGTCCAGGGGAAAATCATAAACAACATTTCATTTTCTGACCAAAGAATAAGAAAAGGGTAGCACTCTCACCATGCCAGGGGGATTCATAATTCAGCATTATCCATGGTTATCATTTTAGGTTGTTCTGTGAACTTAGACATGGAATTGATTTACCCCGAGAATAAAACTAAGCATTCCCTATTTTCTTCTTCAATCACTGGTTGAATATGGGACAAAAATGAATGAAGGGATTCCAGACCAGTTGGCTCATCATAGGCTCATCAAATTATTAGTAGAAGACACCTTGCACACCTACATTATCCCCATATCATGGGAAATCTTCTGAAACATGTCTCGGGATGAAAATCTCAGAGTTTTGGCCGAAAATATCACCCCATCCGGCAGTGAGGAAGAAGAACACATTGAAAAAGGTGAGAAAAATAACGATGAAGAAACGCAAGACATTCAGGCACAGCAAGAACAAAGAGGAAAAGGAGAAATGGGCCAAATTACTGAGCCTAAAACTATGGGAGGAACAATGGCACAAACACCTAGGGAGAAATGGTTGCAGAGTAGAGCAGAGAGGGCTGAAAAAGTCCACACAAAGGAGGGCACAACCAAGGCAACCAAACATGAATTAAAAGGAAAGACAAATCCAGCCAAACAGGCCAAAACAGTTTCTACAGGAAGCATGGACATAGAGCAGTAGAAGGAGAAATCTCCTGAGATTCTAGCCAGGGAGGCAGCAGCCATGTTTGCCACCTTAAGCACACTTCCAAAACAAAAATGGAAGAGAAAAAGGAAAACTTCCCTGTACTTTAAGGCAAAGAGGAGCACACAGGTAAAAGTAGGCAGACCCCAGCCACAGTCAAAGGAGAAAATTGTCATTAAGGACACAACAGCTAAACAAAAGGAGGAGTCTCCTTCAAAGATATCCATCACCTATGAATGAGGAAGCAAAAGAAAACCTTCACTTGGAGAAAGAGAATTCAGATGATGGACTCAAAGAAAACTCTACAGGAATCTGAGACAGTTCTATAGGAAGTTGAGAATTCTCTATAGGAAACTTGGGCTAAGCTAAGAGAGACTGAGAAATTGGAGGAAAAGGCGGCCAAACAATCACAGGAAGAAGGAAAGACAAGGAAACATCTGACGAACAAAAAAGAGAGGACAAGCTACAGGCTGAGATTGAGGTGCTAACAACACTGCTACAAGAAAAGAAGCACAGGCAGTGGGAAGAAGTAGAGAGAAAAGCATGGTTTCATGACCGAGAAGAGGACATCACTTCAGAAGCTTGGCATAACAGGGAGGAAGAGATAGATTAGTTTCTCAGAGGATGAGCAACACTTTCAGTAGGGGGGTGATGATGAGCCCCAAAAATGGATAATTATATGGGCTCATTTAGCCTCCTAATTCGACTTAATCCACCATCTCATAGTTTATTGATGTTTTTTATTATATTTATGCAATAAGTGAATTGGGTTAGTCATTATGCCAACAAGTCTAATGTGTGCTTTATGCAGTCTTTTTGGTCAATTTGGAGACAAAATCAAAGGTTTAAATGAGCACCTGGCAACGAAATTCGTGGAGAGGATTTGTAGGAAGGTGTTCCCCTCATTTATGGGCCCTTACCTCGAATTCTCCACAATCAGCTCGGAGTTCAAGGGCCACCAAATCAATTATCACAAGGGCAGCTGAGCAAGGGCTAGTAAAATTGATGTTAACTACAAGTTTTGGCAGTCGAGTTCCTAAAGTTTAGGAGGATTGTTGGGGTCCTCAATTTGTATAAATAAGAGGTCTTAGGGCCTCATTTTAGTTAGTCACTTTGTTGGCGGAAGTTAGCTAGTTTGTAGTTCAATTTTAGTCATTTTTTAGGCAGTAGTTTAGCTCTGCATTTCATCACATTTTCGAGCTTTTCCTTGTGGACAGTTTTTGGGATGTCAATATTCTTTTGATCAATAAAGATGAATCTAGCTTTGCACCAACTCTAATTTCTCTTAGGAGGCTGTAGCTCTTGGGGTTGGGCCCAACCCAAGTGCCCAGTACCTCCTTTGTTTACTTTTATGTGTTTTGCTGCATTCTTAGAATAAAATCTGCTATTTAGATTTAAATCTTGTTTTGTTATTTAGATTGCTTTTGATGATTAAAAAGGATTTTCATGTTCAGATTGATTTGATAGGTTAATAACAGAGAATATCTTCAAAAAAAGGCTATCAAGCACCTCTAATCTCACCTCTCCCTCAGTGGGACCATGAGCTGAGACCAAGGTGTCCTTGCTGCCACCAAAAACATTGTCTTTGCTTCATCATGCAATTATTAGTGTTAGATTCTCATTTGCAAAAGTTGATACTAGTTGTGGTTACGTGCTTAGGTTCATGATTGCTTAGTTTGCATAGCTATTTCACATGATTTCGTTGCCAATAAACTGTTGTTCATTTTCTTTGTTGTTATTTAGATCATATTAGGTTAAAGTAGCTAGGTCCTTGATTTTTCGAGTCTTTGTTTGTTTAGTTTGAGAAATAATTTGCAGAGCACCTGTATTACCTCTCTATCTACCTTTCCTCCATCAGATAATCTACTCCAACCCTTAGTCCATGATTCCTACCCTTCATTTGTCATACTTTTCCCACCTTGCCCTAGTTTCTACATTCTTGTGCATCATCACTTCCTCCATCCTCGAACAAATCCAATCGCTCCTTAGCCTCATCCACCAGGTCCTAGACCCCTTAACATCATTATCCAACCTCCATTTCCACTTTCCCACCATTTTTCCTCCATCAACCCTCCAAAATCCTCTTTTCGGAACATCCTGTAGAAAATTACAGAACATCTTGTAGAAATTCCAGAACATCCTGTAGAACCCCTGCAGACTTCCTGTAAGCAATTTCTTGAGATCCAATCACTGTGAAACCCTCAAGAAGGGTGTTGGGGACCCCTTAGGACCTCTTCTAACCTTCCCACCCTCCTACAAGTATTTCCTTTCGCCAATCCACATATGCACAGTAAAAAACAGTTAAAGCACATGCACAATAATTCTGCCAACTTACTCAAAAATACAAAAAGATTATTTTTTTATTTTTATTTTTTTATTTTTTTCAGATGTTACTGTAGAATTAGCTTATACACATGCATTTTACCTTCCTAGAAGTCAATGGCATATTTTTCAATAGCTTTCATCATTTTTCGTGCATCAGTAGGGTTAGCTGGTAAAATTAGGGTTTGCATTTCCTTTCCACTTTTCGCTTCTTTCTGCAAGTAGATTAGCCTCCTTTGAGTTAGCTTTCATCCATCAGTTAAAAAGCTTCTTCTAAGAGCTCATAGAAGTTGGCTTAAGCTCCTATCAGACTTGTGCCAGCTGACTAGGTGACAGCTGCAGCAAGAGCTAGTACTTGTGCATACATCACCGTCGCTTCCAAGTTTGTTAGGAACTACTGGGTTGATAAAATTAAAGAAGGGAGTCCCAGGAGTTGCAACATTATTGCTGCAATACTGGGGCCCCTCAGTTAGAGGTTACAAAAAGTGTGGCTTTGATATGGTATTGAGTTTTCAATGAGTTAGGAGTTGTGGGCACTTTGTGACTAGTGCAATTGGAAACCAAATGGTGTGATTGATCAATCTTGTAGGAGGCTAAATGTGTAATTGGAGAAGTTAGATCGTTGGTTAATGTGAGATAGATGATATATATTTTGAAGGGTTGGTGCGTTGGGTTCAGAATGGTTATCTATGTTAAATGGAGTCTTTTATTGATACCTATGCAAATGAACTAAGTGATAATCACCTGGTGTGATTGATAAAGGAAGCTTATTGAGTTTGGTGCATAGGCAGTCAACAAAGATTGATCATATGGATCAACCTTGTTGCTATATGATTGAAGGAGTGATCATGGGAAGAGGATGATGATTTAATGTGCACATGATAGAGTTAGAACGCGTGTGTTTTGAGTGAGTATTATGTCATGGACATAGAAAGACCTAGTGCGTGAAGAGGATCAGATGATGGTTCATATAACAGAGTATTAACAATGTTGTGTATTTGAAAAAGATACTAGAAGTTCATTATGCTTCAAAAATTATGTGCAGAGATCATTTGCAGGGTGTTGGTGGTGTATTTCAAAGTTAACATAGTTGTGGTTGCAGGGGTTGTGCTAAAATGTAGCAAAAAAAGTCTTCATTTGACTTGTGCCTTAGTCAAATGGAGAAATTTGATATTCCACATTAGCAGGATGTCTTGAATTGTACTTACCTAGAGTGACATGGCTTTGAATCCTAGTTAAGATAGTAAATTCGAGTTATAGGTTAGAATTAGAGTTGTGCATGGGTTGATTGCTAAAATTTAGCAATCTAGTGGATTTATTGTTAGTTAAACTCAGTTAAATGAGCTCTAATCTTTAGTGGAGTCAATATGAGTTTAGTTGAGTAGTTATAACAATTGTTAACTCACCGATCTCTTAGTTAACTGATCAGTTTACTAAAAATAAATCTAATCATGCATGGAATTTAAATTTCCTAGTTGGAGTGGAGGAAAAGGCACACTGTAATTATCAATTGTATACTAGTTGAGTATACAGAGTTTTGCATTGAGCAGGTGGTCAATTCCTTCAGGATTTGTGCAAGGAAATAGAGAATTCTCCTCTTTTTAAGAGCCTAATTTCCTCAAGGATTGTGCAAGGAAATAAGAAGAAGGTTGAGGTTTGAATTGGCTAAGTTTTTGTCATACTAGGTCAGTGAGTAGGAGATCAGAATTGTAGTACAAGGTGTGCCTTAGGATTGAAGCAAGACATTGTGATTGATCCATATTCTCATCTAAATTAATGCAAAGTAGTGGAGGGTTTTTTCCCAATTTATTTCCCTTGTAAAATTGTTGTGTTCCTTGTGTTTTGACAATTGCATGTTATTGCATGTGTTTCTATCATGTGTTTTCCTTTTAGCATAATAGTAGAATAAATTTCTATATGATCTTGATTTCAGTTCAATTTTATCAACAATAGTAAATTTCTTGCAATTCTACATGGTATTAGAGTGATGGAAGACTACATAGAAGCCTTGTTCCATATATTGCCTCAGATAAATTTCAGTTTGTAGAGTTTTTGGTGCAGAATCTCTTTAGTGCAAGAAAAATGTCTTTTAACAGATTGAGATTGGAGTATCCATTGGAGGGAACCTCAAATTTTTGTGCTTGGAAAGACAAGATGGAATTCGTCCTAGATGAGAATAGAATATGAGAATTTACACAAATTGGTATTCCAAAACCAACAACATCATATGCATAAGCACTTTCTTAGTGGATGAAAAGACACAACAAAGGCTAGGAGGATTATTCTGGAGGGTGTCATAGATCATATGGTTTCAAACTTGCATGGAAAGGAGACTCCTTTTACAATGTGGAAAACTCTCACAGATCTATTCCATATTAGTAGTGATTCTAGGAAATTGGCATTGAAATATAAACTCAGGAGCATTTGATGCAGAAAAATGAAACCATTCCACAATACCTATCCAGATTCACTCAGGTTCGAGATGAAGTTGGAGGAGTATAAGAAAATGTTCCATCATCTGAACTTGTGAGCTTAGCACTCATTGTCTTTTCAAAATCCTAGCACAACTACCAAGATTCATTTAATGGAAGAGACAAACTACCATATTGGGAGAGACTTTGGGCTGACTTGATGCAGGAGGAGATCAGAAGAAACACTATATATGGTGTCACAACCAGAGTGGAGGAGGAAGAAAATTTTGCCTTGGTGGGAAAGGGAAAGAAATCCAAGGGCAAGAAGGCCCAAGGCAAGCCAAAATCCAGCCAGAACCAGGGAAATAAGAAGGACCTCAACAAAATTAAATGTTTTCACTATCATGAATATGAAAATTATGAAACCAAGCGTTCGTACAAGAAATCTGGGAAGAAACATATAGGAGGAGCAAGAGGTGATTCTCTTTCATCACAATTCGAATTGGATTTCACCCTCATTGCATGCATGGCAATTACTGTACGAGGCAGTGTATGGGACTTGGACTCTAGAGCCTCATTTCATATGACATGATCTAAGAATTTCTTCAACAACTTGGAGGAGAAGAACCTACAATTACAAATAGAACTTCGAGATGATGAGCGGTATAGTACCAAATGGATTAGTGTTATCACCATTAAGAGGGATTCAAGGCCCCATATTCACCTAAAAAATGGAATGGATGTGCTTGGCCTAAAGAACATTTTGATTTATGTAGTTGTATTGGAGGATAGAGGTTATGATGTGGTGTTCAGTAAGGGGAAATCTTATCTAAAGCATGTTGCTACTAGACAAGTAAAACCAATTGGTGTTAGAGTGAAAAATCTCTACAAGCTAGAGGAGGATGCATGTGTTGGATTGAGCAGCAAAGAAGAACATGTTTAGATTCGATATGTTGGATAACTTTGGAATAGGTGCATCAGTCACCTACACCATGAAGCTTTGAAAATCATGAAGTGTATCACCACAAGACTTCCAAAATGCACCCATGACCAACATGATGCTTGTAATGGATCCACTATGTTAGGTCCCTATAACACTAGTGATTCCTCCATTATTATTGTCATTGTAGCCCCTTATTTTCATTTTTGTGCCCCTGTTGTCCCCATATTGTTATTATCATGCCCCATAGAAGCCCACTATTGTTATTGTTATGTCCTTACATTATTATTGTTATGTTGACTCTGATTATAATGTGACCCCTTAGACTCCTATATATAGAAATGAGTTTTTGTCATTTGAATCATTGAATAATTATTCATTTTTGTAATGTAAAGGAGGTTTCCCCCTCGAAGAGGCTTATTTTGAAGTCGTTGATCTATCTCTTTTTCTATTTTGTGAGTTGGTTGCATAACATTTGGTATCTGATCTTTGGATTCTAGGGTTTCATTGCTTCAAACAGGTCATCGTGGAATTTTCACTATAAATTTTTCCTATGAAGCTTCAGAAGCTAAAAATAAAATTCATTTGAGAAAAAATATTTATGAACGTCATGTCTGAATTTTAGACCGTGTATTTTTACATTTTCGGAGATATGAACCAAAGAAGTTAGGGTTTTTGCAGGATCCTGAATTCCATCTCAAACAAACGAACTTGAGAAAATATTCATAACTTTCTCTCTGATCATCAGATTCAAATTTCATAATAAGAGACAAAAATAGGACGGAATGTAGTTTGTTGGGTATCATTTTCAGGGCCTAAGGTCGAAACAATGACACGTGGAACTTCGTACAAGTTCGCTCTAATGAACCAGTCTATAATCAGTTCATTGTGGGAGACTGGACATAAATCCTTCTTGGAAAATCTAATCTTGATCAGACTTGTGGAGTGCGAAAGAGGACTCAGAGGGCTAACACACAAAAAAATTTCAGACCTTGGAAATCTAAAATTATAGAGATACAACAAATTCAATATCGAGCTCCTACAAAGAAAAAAAAGGTGTGTAGCCTTTTTAAAAATTTGCATAAGATTTATTTGAAAATTATTTTGAAGTGATTAAAAGGGCATAGAAAAAAAAATTATCATTAGATTATGCCCAAAGAAAGAAAATGGCAACACCTAGTAAGCAACCCGAAAGCTCTACTATGACACATGAAGAAGAGGAAGAAATGAAACATGATATATCAAAATTACGAGACCAAGTGCAACAAATTTTGTTGTCACAAAAAGTAATAGAAGCTAAGATGGATGGTTTGAAGAATGAAATCAATGGTATAGAAGCAAAATTGAAAGGAAACATTGAAGATTTGAAGAAAGGCGTGGAAGGTTGGAAGGAAGGTTTGACAAAGTTGCTACAAGAAAAGCTTCCTAATGGTGAAAAGGTAGTAGAGGAAACTCATGATGAGAACAAAAGAAATGTTAATCATGAATTGAAGAAAGACAACATTGAAGATTTGAAGAAAGTCATGGAAGATCTAAAGGAAGGTTTGAAAAAGTTGCTACAAGAAAGGCTTCCTAATGCTGAAAAGGTAGTAGAGGAAAATCATGATGAGAACAAAAGAAATGTTAATCATGATTTCATAGACTCTAAAATTGGAACGAAGACCCACCACGTTCCAAAGATCGATATGAGGAAGTTTGATGGCAAGGATCCCATAACACAGATACTATAGATGAAACAATATTTCGATCTCCATAAAGTTCAAAACACACAAAAGGTACCATTGTAACTTTATATTTGGAACCCAATCAGTTTGTATGGTATCGATTCCTTTGCTCTCATAAACAAATTGTCACTTGGTCAATTTTTACGGAGGAAATGATAGCACATTATGAGGATACAAAGAGCAACACCTTCTTTAGCCAATTGATAAATCCCATACAAGAGGGTTCAATGGTGGAGCACATAAAGGACTTCCAAAAATTTAATATAAGGGTAAATGATATTCCAGAGGAGCATAGGATTTATGTGTTCATAGGGTATTTAAAGGATAACATCCAACATGAGGTTCACCTTTGGGAACCTAATTCATTGGAGAAGGCATTTAGGTTGGAAAGAAAAAATGAAAGATTATGGCAACAAGGAAGCCTACCACTCACAATTATAAAGATGGAAGTGTTGTTTCCCCTAGCCTTCCACAACCTACAAGGTTGAAACCACAAAAATTAGAATAAAAAAGAGAAAAAGGGCTTTGTTATAGTTGTGATAGAAAATACACCAAAGGTCATAAGTGTGCTGAGAAGAAATTATTTTAGATAGATTGTGAAGAGGAGGATGAAAATGAACAAGAAACATCAAAAGAAGAGGATATACACCAGGAATCAACCATAGAGAAAGAAGAAATTAATCCAATCATATCTTGTAATTCATTGGTAGAAATTACCACTCAAACTCTCAAGATAGAAGGACATATCAAAAAGAAAAGGGTAATGGTGTTGATTGATCTGCGTAGTAACCATAATTTTATTCATTGTAAGATAGCCAAGGGATTAAATTGCTTCCTATATCTAGCACCAGAGTGTCAAGTAATGGCTGCAAATGGAGGAACCATAAATTTCTCTAGAAAGTGCCATAATATCAAGCTATCCATGGGAGAATATGTATTGAATAATCCAATGCTTTCTATTCCAATTGGTGGTGTTGGTGTTGTACTAGGAGTCTAATGGCTACAACCTTTGGTTACAATAGATTTTAATTTTCAAGAAATTTTCTTGAATTTTTTTTGGGAAGGAAAGGAATTTGAATTAAGGGGTATCGCATGGAAACCTAGAAAGATAATCAGATCTAACAGCATGAAAATCTTCTTGAGAAAGAACAACGGGGCGTAATTGCACAATTACATTCACTAGAAGTTCCCACATTGAAATCATCTATTTCTCCAGATCTCAAAAAAGTCTTGGACAATTATTCCAAGGTGTTTGAGACTCTCAATGTCCTCCCACCTATTCATGATCATGATCATGCTATTTATTTGATTCCAAGAATTGTTCCTCCAAACATCGTGCATTACAGATATCCTTATGCCCAAAAGAGTGAAATTGAACGTATGGTTGTAGAAATGCTAGAGTTCGTTATAATTCAACCTGGTCAAGGTTCTTTCTCTGCTCTAGTAGTATTGGTGCACAAGAAGGATGGATCATGGCCCATGTGTCGGGATTATAGGGAGCTCAACAAGATCACTGTTAAAGATAAATGTTCCATTCCGTAATTGATGAATTATTGGATGAATTACATTGAGCAATTTACTTCACCAAGTTGTATCTTCGTTCAAGATATCATCAAATCAGAATGAAGACTGAAGACATTTTGAAAACAACATATAGAACTCATGAGGGTTATTATGAATTTTTGGTCATGACTTTTGGCCTTATTAATTCACCTTCTACATTTCAAGGTTTGATGAATTCCATTTTCAAACCCTTCCTTAGAAAATTTGTGTTAGTATTTTTTTATGATATAGTAATCTATATCAAGTCTTAGAAGAATCATGTTCAACATGTTGACAGGGTTCCCAAACTATTGGAGGAGGAACAATTGTATGCAAAAACCTCCAAATGTTAATTTGGAGTACGAGAGGTGGAATATCTGGGTCATATTGTATCTCATGAAGGTGTTAAGGTAGACCCTAGAAAAATTAAAGCCATTAAGGAATGGAAAATACCCACATCCATAAATCATCTGCGAGGATTCCATGGGTTGACAGGGTATTATCACAAGTTTGTTAAGAATTATGGGAAAATAGCATCACCTCTAACAACATTACTAAATAAAGATGCATTTTATTGGACTCCAGAAGAAACGAAGGCCTTTGAACATCTTAAAGAGGCATTGTGCCAAGAACTAGTCTTAGCTATGCCAGACTTCACAAAAACCTTTATTGTGGAATGTAATGCCTCAGGAAATGGAATTGGTGTTGTTTTAATGCAACAATGAAGACCCATTGCTTTTGAAAGTTGTGTAATCAAAGGAAAGTATTTACACAAAACAATTTATGAGAAGGAAATGTTGGCAATACTAAATGCACTTAAGAAATGGTGACCTTAACTAATTGGAAGACACTTCAAGGTAAAAACAGATCATGATAGGCTTAAATACTTTTTAGAACAAATATTATCTTCAAAAGAGAAACAAAAATGGGTCACAAAGATGTTGGGCTATGACTTTGAAATCATCTACAAAAAGGGAAGAAAAATGTTGTTGCAGATGCACTCTCAAGAAAGGAAGAGGATGTGAAAGCATTGCTTTGTGCCATTTCTATCATCCAACTAGATTGGATAAAAAAAGCAAGGGATGAATGGAAGAATGAAAAAGAAGTCTAGGCACTCATTCAAAAGTTGCAGCAAGATCCTAGTACATTTGATATATTTAGCTGGAAAAATGATTTCTTATGGTACAAAGATTGCTTATACCTCTATAAGAATTCCCAACTGAAACAAAATATTCTTTTGGAATTTCACACCTCTACCTTAGGAGGGCACTTAGGATTTTTTAAAACTTACCATAGGGTTAAGAAGGAATTTTTTGGGATGGCCTTAAATCTGATATTCAAAATTTTGTGGCGGAATGTTTGGTTTGCCAACAAAATAAAGTTGAGACAATTAAGACCATGGGTCTGTTACAACCTTTATCCATTCCAAGTAAATGTTGGGAGGAGGTTTCAATGGATTTTATCATAGGTTTTCCCAAGTCCAAAGGAAAGATTCTCATCATGGTGGTAGTTGATATACTTACCTAGTATGCAAACTTTTGTGCATTATATCATCCATTTAAAGCCAATACAGTTGCTACTACATTTATGGAAACAATTCAAAAGCTACATGGAAACCCAAATATTATTGTAAGCAACAGAGATCCCATTTTCTCTAGAAATTTTCGGACCGAATTATTTTTCTTCTCTGTGTACTCAGTTAGCTCATATTTCATCTTATTATCCTCAATATTATGGGCAAACTGAGATAGTGAACAAGTGTTTGGAAGGATATCTTCATTTCTTTGTATTTGATAAACAAACACAATGGGTCAAGTGTTGCCTATGGCTAAATGGTGGTATGACACTTCCTTCCATACTGCAACAAAAAATGACCCCATTTATGGCAATTTATGGATATCATTCATTGTTCATCACAACAACTTTAAGAGAAAATTCTAAGGTTTAAGCAATGAAAGAGCACATTGATGAGCCCCATAAATGGGAAATTATATGGGCTCATTTTGCCTCCTAACATAGTTAAATCAACCATTCTCTTAGCTTATTGCATGTTTTTATTATTATATTTATGCTTATGGAGTGAGTTGAGTTAGTTATGATGCCATGAGGTCTAATATGTGTTTAATGCAGATTTTTATTGAATTTTGAAGACAAAGTCAAAGATTCAATGGACAATTGGCAACAATAATTCGAAGTGGACAAAGGAGAGGATTTATAGGATGGAATCCCCCTCATTTATTACTCCCCACTTTGAATTCCCCTTCATGCAGCTCAGAGTACAAACAGCCAAATCAATGCACTAGGAGGCAACCGAGCAAGTGGAGGATAACTTATGTTTATCTCGAGTTTTGGGAGCCAAGCCTCCTTGATTTTAAGGAAGCTATTGAGAGAATTAGTTGTATAAGTAGAGAGGCTTAGGGCCTCACTAGGGTCTATATTTTTTTGGATTTTTGTTGTACTTTTGCTATTGTAAAACTCTGCTCAACTTCGAGCTTATTTTTGTGGACAGTTTCATGTAATCCTATTACTGTTTTGATAATAAAGATGAGATCCTTGTTGATCTAGCATTGACTTACCTTAGGGGGCTGAAGCTCTTGGGTTAGAGCCCAATCCAAGCATCTAAGCTCCTCTTGTTTGTATTTATATGCTTTGTTTCAGTTTATGGATTAGTTGATGTTAGATGAATATCTTTCTTGGTTAAGAATAGGTTGTTTTTGATGGTTTAGTAGTTTACTTTCATTTGTGTTTTCTATAGAAAGTTAAGTAGTGATAGAAAGAAGATTCAGAAGGCTGGTGACAATTCCTTGGCCTCTTTTCCTCCCTTTGGGACCATGAACTAAGGCAAAAACCCTCTTGTTTCCCCAAAAACACAGAGTTTCCTTCTCCATAGGATTTCTAGTGTTTGCAGTTTGTTAAAAGGTTAATACTTTGCTTTAGATCTCTTCCACCATGCTCATTTCTGTCTTTGAAATATGTCTTCTTCCATGCTTTCTCTCCTTATGGCATTTTTCAACATTTACTTCCATATCTCATAATTTAGACTAGCTTGATGCAAAATTCTGTTTTTTTTATGTACTCATTCCCTTGCTTGCTTGATCTCATTGGTTGAATGACAGTTCTTTTGCAGAAGATCTCTTCTCATAGTAGGTCAGCCTATCAACCATCACATTCTCTCCCTGCTCCGTGCTCTACGGGTCGCCCAAAGTTCACCTCAAATCTGCCTTAGTTTTCTGCATTTTTTTCATAGGATTTCTTCCTCTCTCCCAATCATCTTTCCCTCTCCTAGTGATCCTTGGTGGACCCTAGGTGCCCTAACACATAATCCCAACATTCATCTACCTTTTCCACCCACTCTCATACCTTCAAAACTGCTCTCGGCATCCTCCTGTAAACCTCCTGTAGACCTCTTGTAGATCTCCTATGTCCTCTTGTAGATTTTCCTATAAGCTTTCTTTTGAAGGCTGAATGTGGGAAAAGCCTCTAGAAGGCCACCCGAGACCTCGTAGGACCCATCTACACCATCCTACATCTCCTCAAACCCCAAATTCGCCCTTCAACACCACCTATTCGCTTCCACCTTCACACACAATAAAATACATGCATGTCAATTTCACATAAAAATACATAAAATCCAAAAAGATGTTTATTGCTCATTTACTTCTAGGAATAGCTTGAGTAGATGTTGTTTACTTCCTTGAGTAGGTAATGGCATTCATTTCATGGTTTTCATAGTGCTTTCTGCAAAAGTAGGATTAGCTGGTTAAGTAGGGTTTGCTAGGTTTACTTTACATTTCAGTCTTTTTCCTTTCTACAATTAGAGTAGCCTATGTAGAGTAAGCTTTCCTTTCTTTCATCACATATAGAGCTTCTTCTGGAATCCATAGAAGTTGGCTTGAGCTCCTAGTGATCTTGCGCCAGCTAACCAAGTGACAACCTGCAGTAAGAACTAGTACTTGTGCATACAACACCGTTGCTTCCAAATTTGTTATGAACTATTGGGTTGATAAGAGTAAAGTAGGCAGCCCAAGAGTTGCAACATTATTGCTGCAATACTGGTGCTCGCCACTTTTTGGCACCGTTGATGAGGAAGCGTTAGAGTATTTGGTAATGACTTCTTTCTTATATTTTTTATCGCAACATTCTGGTAAATAGTTTATTTCAACGAAAGTAGAATAGTCATTTCTTTCAGCTTCTGCATTTCCTTGTTTTCCTTTTCAATTTTGCAAATTTCATTTCAGCAAGAGTAGCCTAGTTATTTCTTTCAAGTTCTGCATTTCCTTGCTTTCCTTTTCAATTTTGCAAATTTCATTTCAGCAAGTTCATTTCAGTTAGTTGCAATTTGTTTTGTTCAACCCATTTTAGCTTTATAGGTACAATCAGTGTGAAAAAAACAAAAACCAACCAAAAAGATTTCCTTTCATGCCTCATAGGAATAGAGATAATTTAGGAAAATTCTTGTCCAACACCCCCACTACGTCTCACAGCTAACCTTCTCTCTTCCTCGGTGGTAGTGATCAAGAAGAACCTTTAGGTGAACAACTAGAGATATTTGAAGAACCTATAGGGGAAGAAGAAGAAAAAACATCCCTCCTAAGCTAACGGCTAAAAACAGAAATGCTAGGGGGAATGGAGAGAGAATAGAGTGTGCCTTCTCCATTAGGGAGACCAATTGGGACACCAAAATGAAGAATATAAGCCCTTCAACCCTACCTCACTTCCATGGTTTGACTATAGAAGATCTTGACACCTTCTTGTATGAGTTTATTGTCATCTATCGAACCTATGACTATGCAGAAGACAAGCAAAAGTTGAAGCTATTCCCTTCTACTCTCAAGGATGCAGCATTACGCTGGTTCATGGGGTTACCTGACAATAACATAAAAAATTGGGCTCAGATGCAGCAGGCCTTTAATGACAAGTATCGAGACTATTGTAGGTCAAAAGATACCAAAGAAGAAATCTTTCGAATGACCATGGGAAGTGATGAACCCTTGGAAAATTATAAAGAGAGGTTCCAGCTCAGCTACAAAATGGCCAGGTGTACACTTGACCCTGAATCTCTAAAGTTTGTCCTGCTTAGGGGACTTCTGGAAGACCTTCTAGACACCCTCCATTTGCTGGCTGAGGGAGACATCTACCAACTATCTTATGAGGACATAAAGATTGTTTTTGGAAACCATTCTAGAGTAGCCAAAAAGAAAGGTAGGGGGATTCAACCCATAGCCAATACCTCCTCTTCTAATTCATCCATTAAAGGTGAAATTGGAAACATGTTGGAAGACTTCAAAAGTGA
This sequence comes from Pinus taeda, assembly GCA_000404065.3. Lineage (NCBI taxonomy): Eukaryota > Viridiplantae > Streptophyta > Pinopsida > Pinales > Pinaceae > Pinus > Pinus taeda. Next base: position 81,824 of record APFE031184974.1, on the reverse strand, counting down.
GATGTTGTAGATTCTTGCCATGCAAATGGATACCTTGCATATCAAAAGAAAACAGGAGGAAGCAGAGAGGGGTTTGGCCATCTTTTGTCCTAGATGCACCAGGAAGCATCCTAGGAATGAATGTCCATTG